>JAMKCH010007767.1:0-73392 GCA_023653785.1 Ophioderma brevispina | reverse complement strand
AAATCAAATTGGGGGAAAATTTAATCAAATCCTTTCATTTCTTTCATTAGTTGGTGGATTGTTTCTACATTAAAGCAGTTATATGAAACTTTTACATTATCCCTGATTAAGGGATGCATTTCACTTTTTTCAATTCTCCTCGGCATTAATCGCTTGCTAATCACTTCATGACATCACAAAAAATAATGCAAAATAACAGGGTTTTATACAATTTATAGTTACACTATTTTTTCCGACTTTGTTGTCAAACAATTTTGTACGACAAATCTGGGCGTGTGGATCCGTGCCTCATGTAATCGGGGATTCTTGTCGGCTTCGTTACACCAATAGACGATTCCACCAACTTAACATACGGTGTATGTTGGGAATTATATGAGTGGTGCTGCCGTGTACCACAATCCACATAGCGCAAGTATAAATCGTGGGACACATTATCATAGCCTTGGGAAATAGCCCTATGGTTTGGCATTATCATGGCCATTCTATTTTATTTCAAAGTATGGGTCCAGTAGTCAGGTATGTTATATGTTTGTATACTGTTTGCAAAGAAACTTGGGTATAGGAACTAACATAATGAAAACGTTTTCCTCCCACCCCTTTCAAGTAAAAGCCTCCAGTCCATTTGCTCTGTTTGCAACCCAAGGTAAGAGGCCCGTCAAATAGATTGTGACTGATGCCTTAACCCAAAACTAAGTACAATAGAAGCACATCTTCGCATCTTCTCCAAATTGTATTGAGGAAAACCTTTAAAAACAACGCAAAAGTTTTACCAAAACAAAAGAGTGGGGAACATATATTTTTAAGAGGGTCCTAAGGTTTATACAGGGTCAAAATATTAAGGACCAAAACGCGTCGAAAAGTAATGTCAACTGTTGGTCCCTTTCTCAGGATTAAAAAAGGTTTAGTTTTCCCTTCTTGCAGGTTGTAGTGCAATATTTTATAGTGCAAAATAGGTTCAAGGGCACAATGGGGGTAAATTTTCAGAGATATCGTTCGTGATAAATTTTGCGTCCCTAATGGTAAAGGCGCCAAAAATATACTGGCTGCATGCAAATCTATGATATTCATTGCATAAATGGGAACGCAAATGTGAGTGGGTTTCAGGGTCAATGGGAGTCACGAGTCTAGTACTGTAATTCTTATTAGACCTTTCAAAACGAATCTTTTGACATTGACTTGTATCTAGTGGGACCAATTGAAAATTTAATTTACCAGTCCCGATCAAATTCGGCCCATTCTATAAATGGTTACCCCAGGATGACTTTGAAACTTTTGTAGTGGCCTAGATGGGCAAACTATACCTTTTTAAACCTTTGTGGGGTTTTGGGGTCAGCTCCGTGATTTTTGAATGGCAACTTGGCAAAAATGATATTTAGGGATGTAAGGGATATCGATATCAATTGAATTTGTTTGTTTTACTTACAGGCAAAATGATGGGCTACCTGACTGCATCAGCTAGTGTTGCGCGTATTATTGGGCCTATCTACATTGGAGCTGTCCTAATGGAAGCGTTTGGTCAACTGCCACCTTGCTGAGTATCTTTGCTATGCTTGTCCTTGGCAGTTTTTAGTGAGCCCTTAGCTTCTAATAAATTTGTACGCTATGTACCGAGTTTCGTTAACAACGACAGAATAAGAAGCAAGTCAAAGGGACGACCACAATTCATCGTACAGTGACGATTTGAGTTACACAGAGAAAATACAACAGGCATTTTTTAGTTTGAACTCGGCAACGTTCAACAAAATATTTGTCCATTAAAAAACTCATTCTCATGCTCATAATTTTAGTAGACTATGTAGAACATGTGTCTTTTTAATTTATTGAGGATTATCACACGAAGCAGCTGTCGATCTTTTAAATCCTTCCATTATTAACACCGCTAATTTAATGTTGGATGGACGCATTTGTTTCATATGGTGTGGTTCTATCCCCACACCCAATCTGCTCGCCGCTTTTAACAATTGCCGTCCCGCGGTTTACATAACGTTTTCTGAGGTAAGAACTGTCATCACAACACCATGGTTGGCGGTTAGGTTATTTAAACGCCTAACCTTACGGGTCTTAGCGGCCCACCCATTAATCATGATAATCACATACCACCACAGAGGGTAATTCCTAAGAAAAAATATCAGATGTTAGCTCTATTTTTGTGAGTTATGAGAAAAATAAGAGAATTCTTTGGGATGCCCAAAGTTTCGAAAAGGAAAAGGTGTGGAAGTTAATTTTGCTTGTTCTCATTTTATTTTCAGGCATCAATCAAAAATTAATTTTACAATATTGATAAAAGTGTAAAATATTGTTTAAAATATTTTTATTAATATACCATTTATTAACTTTTATTAATGCAAGTATAACGGGCTAAGATAAGGACATTAAATCTTTCTTAGGCCTCTCATACAAAATTGTACTATACTAAGTGTTTTTTTTCTAACAAATCAACTCAAATCAAATAATAGAACATTGGAGAAATTTCCCTGAATTTGCAAATGCAAATAGGTGCGCCCGCAGGCGAGTGCCCAATATCTCTGTCATGGCGTTTTGGGCCAAGGCCTCCCTCAATAATGTGGGCTGCTGTGGGGGGTTCCCACTCCTCCCGCACAGGCCAGTTGTTTTGCATTCCCAGCATATGCTGTACCATTTATAAGCATTATAAGCAACTGTAAATTTTAAGACGATTTGAGAAACCTGTTTCCACTAGTATATTAAACACAACACAAAAAAGTAAGTTCCCTCTAAACAAACACTCCTTTATTTTGTAGAACCTTTTGTAAAAGTCATGACAAGTAAAATATTTCCATGTCGTGGTAATAGTAAGGTCAAATTCAGCAATTTTGTGACCATGGAGAGCGAAGGAAGATTTGAGGATGGATTTTGGTATTAGGGTACTAGAAAAAATGAGCTCCTATACCCCCCCCAAAGTGTGGGCTAACTCCAGGGGACAGCAAAAGCCAAAAATGCCGCTGGGGCATCTGGAATTTGGAAGACATAACTTCTGAACATATCAACATGGAGACATGATTGAGGGTCGTTTCTGACTAATTTCATGATCAGGGAAGCCATTTCAGAGATTATTTTTTAATTAGAGGTCATTCTTCAACTTGAAAATTCAAGATGGCCGCCATGCTACCAATTAAATATTTTCATGTTTTGATCTTTTGGACTAAATCTGTCTAGAAAACACAATTGAAGTGTTTTCTGGATAATTCTTGGCTAGAAATATATTCTGGGTTTAGTTTGCTATTAAACTTAATCTTTACTTGAAAAAATGCAAGATGGCCGCCAACAGCCATATTGACAAATTGGAAAATTGGATTAGCGTTTGAACGAAATGACTTAGACATGTCGGTAACGGTCATTTTGATGTTCCATGGAGAAGAAATCAAAGCAAGGCGTATTTTGGGTTGGTACGTCATTTAGTCTCAAATCAAGAGGGGCTGCCAGTTTAAGGTTATTCACTGTCAATTTCCATCCTGGAAAGTAATGATAGCATTCATGTTTGTTTATGTTACTTAAAAATACTATCAAAACATAGTTTGTAACGTTTTGCCATACAATATAATGATTGATTGTTTTGGATTGGTGTTATTGAGGGAATTACATTGTTATACTTTTGCACCATTTAAATCACCGTTTCCCCTCACTACGAAAATGTTGATACACATTTGGTAGTTAGTTATGGAACCTCTACACAATGCCAGCTAGGTAGTACTCTCAAATTGTGGTATCACTTTTTCAGTAGGGGCCAATTTAAGTTTACACATGAGTCAAATTATTAAAATGCTCCAATCATGTTGAAATGTATCACCATATTGTCGTCTAGTCATAAAGATCCAAAAATGTATAATTTGTACCATCTATTACCATGGTTTGGGAGCCCGTTTGGGAGTTATAGGGTGAAAATGGGCTAAATGGTAAAAAAAGGTCCAATTTCTATTTGAAGAAATCAGAAGTTGCTCAATTTGGTAAAAATGAAAGAAGGTGTTCATCTAGCTTCAAAATAAGTGTGCGGATGTCAAAATAAGGAATAGTTTTGTACCCATCTGCCAATGCATAGCTACCATGTTATGGGACAAGTCATAGGGCAACATAATCCACAATGGTGTGGACCTCTTTGACCCTAGATTCGTAAGTAAAGCATTAAACATTAAAAAAAAAACTATACTTTGTTGGAGAGTCCTCGTACCTCAGGCAATATTGCAAGATTTAACAATATAATCAGGATAACTTTAATGTTGACCCCTGTACAAATTTGAGATTGAACCTTTTACCATTTTTGTCATTTATATATAACTCCAAACCAATAATAGTAGGTGGTACAAACTATTACATTTTGGATGGACAATGGCATACATTTCAACATGATTGGGGGGCTTTTTAAAAAATTGATCAATGTAAACTAAATTGGCCCTATTGAAAAAGCGAACCACAATTTGAGGGAGGACGACTACTTTGAATTGATGTAGAGGGTCTATACTTAATTACCAAAGGTGTAAAACATTTTCTGTTGTGGGGGTAAATGAACTCCTAAAGGATTTTGATTCAGAATTTCGAAATATAATTTTTTGTGTAGTAATTAAAAATAAGTCATCTAGAACTAATGATAGTACTAAAAGCTATTCCAAATTTAGAGATGAATCGGATTTTTCGTTTTAGCAGTAATAACCATTTATGCACAGTATTACAGTGCCATAGGATACGTGTATAAAAAAAATTCGGATCCTGAATATTATAACAAAGTTGTGATTTCTATATGAGGGGGGGGGGGGGGTAAGGACTTCGATTTGAGCTTAGTATTCACAAGTGATTAATATATGGACAAGCATTATGTATATGCAAAAAAACACGATTTGTTTGACAAATGAGTGCGCCCTCATCGGGAAATCTCTGAGTCAGCCTTTAAAATATAAGGCCCATATGATATTCTGCTCCCACTCTATAATTCAAGTTTGAAAGATGGTGTTAACTTGTTTCATCTGTGTATTTATTCCTGTACCATCCTGTGTGATTGACAGTACTGTGTTGGGCAATCGTTTTTTGGTGTTTTTGTTCTTTTTTTACACATTGTGTGTGTAAACTTTGGTTTCTCTGTTGCTCCTGTTTTTCATTCATGACACCACCTGCGTGATATTGCAGTTCTGTGTTGGGAATTTGTTTGTTTATTTTTGGTCTTGGTGTTACCTCGTTCGTACTTTTTAAGAAACATTTTATATACTTTTCTCTCTATAACAACTCAAGATTTAGACTGTGTGTTAACTTGTGTGCTCCGTGTTTATTGGATACCATCCTGTAAGATCGCACAGTACTGTGTTGGGGAATTCATTGTTTATTGTTTGTTTTTGTGTTGAGGGTGTACCTGTTCTTACCTTTTGACACATATTTTTATGCATGTTTTCTCTCTATACAACTCAAGTTTTCTTCTGTGTGTTTATCCGTGCCGGCCGTGTGACTGGGACAATACTGTGTTGAGAATTATGCATCAAATTGTCAGAACCATCAAGTGATGAATCTGACTCGGAGTCTAATTCATCACATGTGGAATTCGTATCTGAATCGGCCGAGTTCGGCATTGTTACATCAGGGGGCTCGCCCTGTGGAAGTGCCAGGCTGAGTGTTTCTTACATAACAGGCCGACAAGTCCCATATTCCTGGTGCCAACCATGGTTCAGAGAAGATGGGTGGTTCCGGTAAGAAGTGAACAATGGAATTGATTTATGACAGATAGTTAGCTCTCATAAGATGGTATGTTAAAGAGAATTCTGGCACATTTGAACAATTAGTGCGCCATCAAGATTTTCCAAAATCAATATTTTTGAATGGTTTTGCATGGTTTGAGAGCAAATTGAAGAATTTCATATTTTTTGAAAATGTGCCAGTGCCGCTTTAAGCTGTATAATAAGGGGGGTAGACGAATTGTGCACTTCTTCTCAAGACCTTTCCACTTCCGTGATCGAGCCCACATGCGCTTGTGTTTGTTCATGCTGAATGTTCGGCGATGTAAGTGTCACACAACTTGCCTAAGAAAATTAATTCATGACCATATGTTCCATTAATTTTGTTATAAGCTGAAAAAACATGTAGTTGGTCAGCAATAGAAAGTGAAAAACATCTTCGCCTGTTATTGTAAATGGCAGCAGGGGTCATTCATGGTGAAATAATTTAATCTAAGTAAGTATACATGATTTTCAAATCTTATGATTGTCATTAAAATTCAGGATGGCTACCACAGAAATCTGGGCAATCTGAATTTTAAGTGAAGATGACATCCAAAATGAAAAAAAAAACTTCCCCATAAAAATAGCAAAAAACCCCCGCAACTCATATTTTGATGTTATTCTTTCAAAAGCTATGGATTTTTCAAATTTTGTTCATATGGCATCGCTTTGCAGCCACCTTGGATTTTTTAATATCAAAGATGGACTTTGATTGGAAAAGAAAAACCCAGGTAAAGTTCTGGCCATTGAATTACCCGAGAACAACACTTCTAATATGGGTTTTCTAGGTTGATTGGGGATAAAGATAGAAAAAAATGAAAATATTTAAAATGGTAGCTGGCGGCCATCTTGAATTTTCAGTTGAAGATGACCTCTTAAATGAAAAATAACTATAAATGAGATTACCTGATCATGAAATTAGTCAGAAATGGCCCTGCAATCAGGTGCCAGGTTGATCTGTTCAAAAGTATGTTAATTCCAAATTCTAAGATGGCCGCCAGCGGCCATTTTGGATTTGCGGTTCCTCGGGAGTTAGCCCGAACGGTGGGGATGGGGGTGGCGTGGATTGCGAAGGGGGGGCGAAAGAAAAGAAAGGACCAACATGCCAAAACAGCAAAAAGGACGGCAGCGAGACAGGGGCAAGAAATGGCGAATTGGACCTTACTAGAACTGTTGTGTGAAAATTAGGACATTCCGTTACTCACGGTGACTGGCGCAGATTAAAGCATTTTTCAACAGATGCTTTCGTCAAAAGATGTGACTGTTATTAAGTTTTTAAATAGCAGCGTTTGTGTAGGAACTATGGAACTAAGTTATTATCCCTACCTTTGGATCAAAAATTTAAATTTTGCCTACCCAGTAAATTATTCTTATTTGCCAAACCGATATTACTATCACCCACTTCGTAAATTGTGTTCTGTACCAAATAGGTTAAATGAAAATTAACATGATCTGTTTGTTTTGATTTTGAAGTAATGTTTCATATACACAGTTCAGTCCGTAGCTATCGCCAATTGACCAGAAAATTCATCAAAAAATCTTGACAAATTCACACTTTACATTTTAGATGTCTTAACGTACCCTACAATGAACAAGACGAAAGCAATAAGGATAACACTGGATTTTTTAAGGAAATTTAATTACCAGTTCGGTCTCACAGACACTGCAACACACAATTGAAGGGGATTCATATGTTGTTTTTTCGCAATCTCACGTGCCTCGTCACCATAGGGGGTCTTTATGCTAGAGGGAGATGATGATTTGGGGACGGGGAATCGACAAAATAATTGGTGGTGAGGAGGGTGGAACGGGTGAGATAAAATACTTAACTGGGTGGTCATTTTTGGAATTGGGCGACTTATATACTGGGTGTGTACCAGATAATTAACCAACATTTTGCTAAATATCTGAAATGCTAATGGTTGGCACACAATTTTAATAATAATATTGTACGGTGTTTAAGCAAACGGAATCTCAAGACGTACCCCAAGTCGCTTGCGACGCGTCAGAACATTATCCTCCCACCCAATCTCCTCTCAGAGCCCTCTACCCTCCCAAATCCAACCAAATGAAATGCGAAAATTTTCTCCCTATGAAACGATGCCAGAGTTCTGTTGTTATGAGCCAACTCAAGTACCTATTTTTTATCCGAAAAGGAACCACCAACTGTTGAATGGTAACGATTCCAAAACCGCCAAGAAATTCGATTATTCCTTCACAAAGCTCCGTTGGTCCTACGGCAAACCAAAGGATTGGTACCACTGAACTGTCTACATCCGCACCTTAGCTGTGTAATTATTTCCTCCTTCGCCTTGATGCAATCAACAATTGTTCTCCCCTTCTCATGTTATTATAGTAATAAGGATGTAAGACTTCTTCGGAGGGAGGGTTGAGCAAGCCCGAAACATGGACAACAATATTGCTTTAGCTGACTCAGAGAGTTCCAAGGAGGGCGCACTCAATTTTCAACATATCATGTTTTTTGCTTATACATAATGCTTGGCCATATACTATAAATCACTGTGTGAAATAACTAAGCTCAAGTCCTTCATATTGAAAATCACGGACTTGTTATAAAATTCCAGGAATCGAATTTTTCGTTATACACAGGATCCTATGGCACTGTGTTGTATGTACATAAATGCTTACGCTGAAAACGAAAAATCCGATACATCACTACTGTGGAATTAAACATTTAAGTGACTATCTTTATAGTTTAGTTGGGACTATTTTAATATACACAAAATAATATATTTCAAAATCTCGAGTCGGCCTTTAAGTGAGATCAGTTGATACATTACTGCCTGGACACCTTTGGACCAGCTTGCATAGGTCCTGATAAAACGAAAAAACTGGCGGCAGAAACCACCTCCATATGGGACTCCTTCCTTCAGAACTATTAATAATAAGATAATAATAATCAAGGTTTGTTTTAATCTCAAATCGTAGCCGAGGCCAAAGTGCTAGAGACTTTAACACTTAATAATTACTAGACCGAAACAATGCAACTTGGAGGCAGAGCTTAACGCGCCAGATTTGCAACATCAACACACTAACGAAAACACACAACGATGGGTTAGTTGAAGCGTTCATGGTCATTTGCCCCATTTCAAATGAACCATGGAGAAAGTGGCATTCAGGTTTTAATCAATATCTGTATACCAAATCAAATCCCAAATGGAGTTCCCGATTAATCCAGCAAGGATTACCTTAGTTGTTGTAGGCTTTTACACTGGTATTCCTATTATGCAAGAAATGTGGATCAGCATAGCACGTTCATCTCACGTTCTTTATTAAGTACAACCCCATCTTCCAGACTTTATCAAATGCCTTCTGCAGGTCTACCAGACAGCTAAGACATGAAAGGCATTCGATATTCTCTCGGGTTACGTATGTAAGCTGATCTGTGTTGAGCTTAAATTGCCTGAAAACCAGTTGCTCATTTGCAATGATATTATTGGATTCAAGATACCATCCTGCTGTTGATCATCGTCCTCCATCAAATTTCCAACAAACCTTTTTCAGACTATGGGTTGTGTAGCTTGCTGCTTTAGAGTTGTTCTTTGAGTAATGGGAATCATGTTGCTTTATCAGACTTCGGTACTTCTCCTGTTTTCCAACTGACATGAATATGGTCGATGGTTTTCCTTAGATTCATGCTTTCAGGTGTTGGAACCATTCCGTTTGTGAATACAACATAGCTTAGGCGGATCATATCACGATTCAAGATTCAACTTTAATTTAGCATAACATATCGTCATGACAGCAATGTATATTACAGTATATTATATAATAATAGAAAAAGAAAAAAAAAAGAAAAAAAAAAAAAAAAAAAAAAAAAAAAAAGAACAAAATGAACAATTGAAAACTGACTAAAATGAACAGGTGGGGGATATGATATGCTAGTACCAGTAATTGACAACCCCGTGGGGCTTATGGTTATTGCTTGCCCTGTAATCATATTTTAATCCTTGTCTACATTTTACATACAAGTAACATACTAAAAATTACAATAATGTTACAAATAAGGGATGATAGAATATTACATAGAAAGTCATACATAACAAAACAAAACAAACAAAACTTTATCAAAGATAAAAACATTTAACGGAATACGGGAATTTGGACATAAAGGACAGAATTGTCAACATGTTCTTGTGAGGTATGTTCATGAAATTTGCAAATGAGATAGCAGAGGTAGTGAGGTAAAATGACAGAAAAAGTAGGGGTAGGATCGAAATGAGATGAAGAATAATAGTAAGGAGAGAAATAAGGACTTTGGGAGAAATTAAAAAGAAATGTACTGGTTGATGAAATGTTTTTCAGTGAGCCTGAAACACAGTATTTTGTTTGTACTTGTGGATGGATTCTGGAAGATCATTCCAAAGTTTGCGCCGTGATACTGAATAAAGTGCTTTTCAGAGGAGATTTTGGGAGGGGAAGATGAAGTTGTCGGCTTGTCTGGTGTATAGCTGTGATTGTCTGTTTGTTGTAAAGTATTGCTAAAAATTCGGAGCTAAATGATTGTTGTGATAGTCCAAACATGAAGGGAGAGCTGTTTGAGTTGGTTGAGGTGCTCGAATTTAAGTGTTTTCAGTGAGTGAAATAATGGCAAAGTGGAGTTCTGGAGGTGAGTTTGTGGATTAGTGCGAATGGCCATTCGTGTGTGTTAGTTGGGTGAGTCGTGAATTGAATGATAGTTGGAGGCCAGATGATGGTACAGTAGCTAAGGTAGGGAGCATATATTTTTTCAAGTAGAGAAGGGGCAGTTCATACACCTTCTCATCGTGGTTTGGTGATTTCGATGTGGTATTCTCTCCTTACTTTCCCGTTTTCCTTGCTGAGCTAACCTGGGTATCACTTTGAGCCATAAGTTGTCCAAAAGTATGTTGTCTAATTTTCCTGTATCGCGCAGACCTCTTTATCCAGCACTACTCACAGTAAGTTGATGGGAATGGATTGAGTTTCAATAGTTTTTTTCGCATCCGTATCGATGTTGAGGCTCTCTGTATTTTCTGATCGTCGGCCCATGCAGATAACTTTAGCCCTAGTGAACCGCCTCCTTGCCTGTTGGTTCCGTGTTGTCTTCAGTTAGTAGGATATTCCTGCTCTTGTGCTTCTTCCAACCTGTTGTGTAGAGCTTATAGTTCTGAGGTCCAATATGGCCTGTATAGTCTTTTCTAGGAACCCTTGGTATTGATTCTTACTGCTTAATTTATGCTATTGGTCATTGGGCTAACAATGGAGCTACCTGTGTTTAATGGTGCTACAATACTTGTTGAATAGATCTGGAAATTTGATTTCATTGTGCTTTCTATGTAAGTTCACTTTGGGTGGATGTTTGTATGATTGGCATGTGGTCTGATATAACAGGTCGGTGTCACTCCTCGAGTTGATCACACACTTCATTAGTGGCAAATCCTCCCGAAGGTTTTATGCCAGTATTGGAGAATATTCAAAACGTATATTTAAATGACTCTTTTGTATACATACTATATCGTACGTCATCTTTCTGGAAACCCTTTAGAAGCTCCTAAATAAAACATTTCAGACGAAAGAAAGTACACTTTTTTAGGCACTCATTCAATCTCTTAAAAACCTTTCTCCACTCATTCCAAATACTGTTCAAAAGAATCTGTCATAACGGCAATATCATCTAAATACACCAAACATATTTACCATGCAAACCAAAATAACACTTCATCAACCGTTTCGAAGTGCAGAGGATTCCATAATCAAAAACTCATAACATTGAACTCAAAAGGACCGAACCCCACTGCAGAAATGCCGTCCTTATCCCTTATTTTTAGGATCAATCTCTACCTGCCAATATCCCCGATACCACGTCATAGTTGAAAACCACTTAACTCAATCAACTATCATCAAAACTGTCACCATCCTAGGGAGGCATACGCATCTTTTCTGTGCATATCGTTAAAACGGCACAGGTGTACGTGTAAGCAAAACCGGGCTGTTCCATTCTTCTTCATGACCAACAAGACTGGAATTATTTCCATGGCGAATCGGAATGAGAACTTCACACCGCTAGAACATCTCCTGTACGAAAGCCTCTATTTCCTTTCCTCTTATTTCCGGACTCTGCCGGATGGGGTTTGATTAAATGGATTGTTTGTGATCCCCGGTGTCAATTCCATGGTAAGTAAAGTTTGTTCCCTCATGTACCAGCTTGGCAAAAAGCCCTTCATTTTTGTCAAGAACTTCCCTTCAATTGCCGTTGCTGATCTTCACTCAACTCAGCTGAACTCATTTCATAAATGTCTCCACTCTTCTTCAAAGCTGGATCTTCTCCTACTTTCTTCCTTCATCGGAACCACTTCAGTTGATGAATCATGGCAATTTGTGTCTTGTCATGAATGTTACGGCTCTGACGTAAGGGAATAACTGATATAGTGGAAGCTGCTTTATTTATCAGATCACACTTGTTTTGTGAAACCCTGTCATATGCCTTCACAAACCATCCGCAATGCTGAAGATCTATTTTCCCCCGATATCATTGCGCTTCCTGGATCCACCACACTGTCTGTGCCATACAACCCCTGCAAGAAAGAACTAAAATGTTTCTCTCAGCATATAAATGGTAATTCAAAGCCATCCACAGAAAAGCACGGCCTTCTATGGGTTCCAAACTTCCTTATGAGGAATAAAAATCATTTCCAAGAACTCCTTCTCCTGTAAAAACTTTATGTCTTCACAACCCGATATCCTCTGATGCCCAGACTTCTGCTTTGGTAAGTACACCCCATTCTGCTGGGAACCTTCTTATTTTTTCTTTCTGGTCCCCCTTTAATATTACAGATATTGTACTCTAAACCACAGTCGAGGAGCATGGCACTTTTCTTCAAAAAGTGAAGCCTCGCAGAAATACAAATTAGAGACTGATTTTGAACCATCACCACAGGCTGAGTATCGCCATTCGACTCAGTTTATACTTTTCCTGTTCTTTCTCTGCTGAGTTTGTGTTGTTGGCAATGTATTTGTTTGGGTAGTCCTCTCTTGTTCTGGCCTTTAGTTGCCAATTCTTTCATAATTCAGTTAATTGTTGTATTTGTGTTTCCAGCTGCTGGATTTTATCTTCCGAAATAGTTGGCTTCTTAGTGGTTAAAATGGAGGAGGTTTCGACGTATATGATCATCTTCTTCTTTTCCACCAACTTCCTTCTCCCGCTATTATGAAAGTCTCTTCCATATCAAGTGCAACTATAAACTGATGATTGGACATATCACTATCATACATGCGGTGCACTCAGAATAATCGTCTTTAGCCAACCTGGTTGAGATCATTGCGCAATATAGTAGAGGATTCATTCTCACATCTTTCTTCTCCGAACTTCTGAAAATGTGTTTGGCAATGGGGGGAATCCGGCCGATCAAAATTTCCCTAAGAATTTGAACAACGTCCTCCCAGGAGGACCATCACCCGAAAGACCTGTTACAGCACGTTTTCATGCCTCTTCTCGTACACTCCATGGCCAAATACTTTAACAGGTTCCTTTTTATCCTATCCATAATTTCCATCCAAAGTGAAGGAACCATCGTTCAACCCTGTTCCATGCTCATATCAGTCAGAGCTAGGCTAAACTTTATTAGTGTGTTGTAACCCAGAATCAAATCTCATTTTGACGACTGTTCCGTCGTCGATTTCGTCTTTCCACCCTTTTGGTCTTAACTGTCTGGTCTTGGTCAGAAAATGGCAGCCATAGGTTATCGTCGTCTATCAGAGGACCTTTCTTTCCCCGAAGGCTCCATGTTTTGACAACTTCCAAGAGGCAAAGGCCTATGCCCTGGAAGTCGTTGGGAAGGTCCCTATTAGAGAAAGGAAACGGGAACAGCCTCTGCCTCATTTCAGTCCAAGTATGCGATAAACATTGTTGTCTTAATTCATTGGATGGCTTTTGTTTCGGTTTTACTCTGACTTAACCTTACCAGGCATTTTTGTCGGCCAATATTAAGCCGTTTGGCCCTTTCACGAATCGTCATGAAATTCATATTTTAACAATGCGCAAGCACTATATTTGATTTATTTCTTAAAATACAATATTCAAGGTGGAAGCCAAATATCACAAGACACCAACTTAAATGTCACCGAAATAATGATTAAGAGAAACCAATTGACAAGATTACAAAAGAACATTTTGAAAAAGCATAACCCGGTGTACTTACGGGACCTTATGGGCTTGACATTTTCTGCTTTTGTTGCCAGTGACAACATTTCGCTAGAGTAGCAATTGATAAATATAATCTCTGCGGAATACACATTCACAAAAACATACCATTTGGTTATCAAATAATTGTCTAGGTTTAAGGCTTATTTGATACCAATTAGTAATCAAAGGTACAATACACGGGGACATGTCGAGGAAGTTGCATTAAGGTAAAGTTTTTACGTACCAAAATTTATAAGGTAGAACCGCCATTTAAGTTCATCCAAGAGCTAATCCACCATGCCAGGGTTTTTCTTTAACTATCTCAATCTTGCTATGAATAAATGGAAAAATAGGCAGACTGAGGTGGTATATTACCTGGATTGTATTGCAGAATATTAGTATAGTCGAGGAAGACCCCGTAGTCTGAAAATGCTGGACAAAATGATCATCAAGACGGAGAAGATTACCATGGATTTTGTAACTAAACCTTGGAATTTTTATCAGGAATTGGTATGGGGTCAGTTTTGGAGTCTTCGCTGTGAGGGCATAATCATCGTTGAACTGCAATGCTTCTTTAACTCTGGACACTAGAGGACTTGAAACCCTAAGTAACTTTTGTAAAATTTCAGTGAGTGTATTGTTACTGAATTGGGAAATACCTCATTAAAATCATTAAAAAACACAGGTATTATTTTAAAAGTTAGATAATTGTGGATTAAGGGTTATTTCGACCTTGACGTCAACAAGACAGAACAGAAATGGGGGTCGTCCGTCCGGGAAAATGACCCCGGAGACCAATCGCATCACGAACAGGTTATGTTTATTCATGAGGATGTGGTAACATTATTTAAGAATTGGGCAAAATAACTAGTTGTTGAAATCATATATAAGGAGCTAGATTTGAGAATCAACAACTTTGCCAGCATAGTAACCAGCAGCTATACAGATAGTTACAGTAGTCGTGATCGCCAATGTTAGTAGATTGTGCATCACATAGTGCCATGATTTATTATATGCTGAACATGTTGAATGTCACCTGAGCTTGAAAGTGAAGTTCAATATACCACATAGACTTCAATACAAACACATAGACTTAAGTGTGTCATGTGGTGTCACGGGCGGGATCATCGTTAATCTGCCAAATGTCTTGTGGTATGGATTTTGACCTTTTACAATCAATACTCCCTCGAGCGGGGATCTATCAGTGGCAAAGAAAGAGCCACCTCCCCTGGTGAACGAAAAACATTTTTTGTCTGCTCCAGTGACTCTGTTTGTTGCTCCATCAAAACAGTTCTCGGGAAACCAATGATAAAAGTACGAAACTATCAACAGCAGTGGAAACCATACCTACGTTCTTATGTGGATACTCTTCACCAAGCATGGTTCGTCCAATTATATTTCTTACTCTTATAATAAACGTTTTATGGATAGGATTTAATTTATCTTATAGCATTAATCATATTGGATTTGAATTTCAAAATCTATTTTTTTTTTTTTTTTTTTTTTTTTTTTTTTTTTTAAATCTATTTTTTGATTGGTCCCCGTATTCATCAAGCCATGTGTATAATCAATTTGCTATGTTTTTAAAAAAAACATACCCCAAAACCATGAATGCAAGTCACAACAGTAAGGCAGTTGCCATTGTGCTGCATAGATCTTTCTGCACTTTTGATACTGTTCATCAGGCCATTCTTTGGTAGGTTACGTGATACTAATTCAAATTCAAGGTACTACTGCTTACAGTGGATCGGTCGTTACCTGCAAGAACCGCTCTTTTTCGTGTGCGCATGGGATTCAATTTCAAACAGCAATCTCTCCTTCCGTCTTCCTCAGGGTTCTGTGTCGGGCCTCTCTTTTTCATATGTACACATCTGTATCGCATCAATCATCCGGAAGCACCATATTGCTTACCACATGTTATAGCTGATGATGTACAACTCTATTTGACATTTGATCCTAATATTGATGGTTAGGCCAAGACATGCTGTCAAAAGACTCTCTCTTTGTATTGATGAAATCATTGATTGGATGCGCTGTAACAAGACTCAAAATGACAAAACAGAATTTTTCATCGCAATGTTTCTCCGATACCCAAACCGCCTCAACGATATTACCATCATGGTCGGGACAGTGGATGTTCCCGAGTCCTCGGCAATTAGAAACTTTGGTGTCGTGTTTGATCAGAACAATTGTCTATGACTGAACTGTAAAGGTCATCATAAGTCTGTTAACTTTCACCTTCGCACTATTTACCGGATCCGCCGCCGCTTATCCACATTTGAGAGTTTTCATCATCTTGTCCGTTCACTGTTTTATCTCGCATTGACTATGCCATTCACTTTTGGTATGGAATGTCGGCCAGTAGATCGGGAGTAAACTTCGATTTTTGCAGATCAGCAGCCATGCTGGTGTTCAGCTCTGATAGAATGACCCAGCAGCTACCACTCTCCTTAAAGAGCTCCATGGCTACCAATTAGTGAGCGCGTTGGCTTTAAGCCTATGCTTCTTACTTACAAGGGCATTTTCCGACAATTGCCATCTTACTTTTCTCGAATACCTCTCTGTATATTCCTGGCGGCCAGATTGCGTTCTGCGATGACAAGACGCTCCCCACTGTTTCCCGCACAAAAAGATCAGTGGGTGACAGGGCTTGCAGCATGCGGGCCCCTCTATGAACTCTTTGCCTATCGCTGTTCCGCCACTCCAAAGTCCTTTTACTTTTAAAGAAAGCTCTAAATTTCATCTATTTCCTAAGAGTTGATTGTGTGCTTAAATGTGTTTTTTTGTTATTGCCTCACCTAATTATTTAATTATCAGCTTTTTTTTTTTTTTTTTTTTTTTTTAAATTTGATTTTAATTACGTACTCATAGTATACAACAGGTATGTAAAGCTGAACCATGTTTTTGCTAATAGTAATTACTCTCTATTTTTGTAAAGCGCTTTGACCTTGTTTTGAAAGCGCTATATCAAATGCCGTTTGTAATTGTATTGTATTGTCTAATGGTCCATAAGGTTGTGAAGGTTGTAATCTTTGGCGTATTGACAATCCCCTGGGAAGACATATGGATGAATGCCTCCCACGAGAGAAAGTTACCCTAAGTATGGCCGAACTTGCCCATGTAGAGACGGGGGAGGTTAAACTTCTGTTATCATGAAATTTAAGTGTATCTTCTCTTAGGAAAAAACTACCGACCTCCATCCCTAAGGTGTCGGGCCTGTACCTGCCAGTCATTCACTGCTGAAGGCTGTTTTGATCTTTGGTTGGACTGTGTGGCTTGAAATTAAGCCTTCCTTCTACAAGATATGCATTGTTTGTTGCATGGGATTTGCTCAGCATTAATACTACGCTTGGCTATTATTCTGAGGACGTTGTACGCTTTAAAAGTGTGCTTTTCCACTTCGAAGTTCAGATGGCCCAGGTATACTGAAGGAGTGCTGCAATGGTATCCTTGTCCATACATTTCAGTGTAGCAGCTAATTGTTTTCCATACCAACGTGGCGGCTCAGAATCGGAAAAGCCGGGGCGAAAAGCTGAGTTAAAATTGTGGTTTCTCACCAAACGACTGCTTCACATACTCTTACACATGTATTTCATTCACTACGAATTTGTATACACTGATCCACTTGATACAACAATAATCCTACTTCAATAAATGGTTCTGCATGAATAAACCTATTTGCCGATAACTCGCAGTATTTTTTTAACTCCTCTTTCGCCCCTGCTTTTCTGATTCTGGCCGTCACTGATGTTCACGTTCAGGTCGAGGTCGTAGCAGAGCGGTAACCATCTAACCAGGGAAACTGTTTTCCGCCGCCTATTCATCTTAATTGCCTTAAATCCGATCGATTGGATCAAGATCTGAGCACCTCCTGGAGAACAATTACATACAACCTGTCATTAAAATCCAAAATATTCCAATTACTCGTTGTCAGACTGATATTTTGCACAGAGACTATACACATGGTCGTGATCATAACAGCGAAACGTATTCCTTCCGCATCACTTACAGACAACTTTGACCCCCATTTTCAAAGCATTTTGACTACTTGGACACTTTCCCCCCCCCCCAAAAAAACCCCAAAAAAAACCCCCCACCACCCCAAAAACCGGACACAAACAGATATGGTTGAGGTGTAATTCAAAATGCATTATCTAATCATGCACTGAACTAACCGGATATGTTTAAATTAGGCTAAAATAAAAATATATAACTCCTTTATATTGACCTCAAACATTAAATCAGGTTAGCTTACCGAAAGGGGTTGATTTTGCTGTTTTTTTTTTGGTAAAATGTCACTGCTTTCCTCAATTCTTTCACCAGAAATGATGGGCTCTTCATCGTTGCCTGGTCCCACCAAGACTCGTTTCTGAATGAAAAACAACAGTTTTTTCTATCCATGCAGACGAGTCCGCGATTAAATGGTGCAGTAAAATGCTGGATGACAATGCGTATTCCAAGTAAACAGCGTAGAGAAGATGCGTTGTAGAGACGCTTGCGTGTATTACGCTGTGACTGACGCGCACCGCCGCACACTCGACCAAGATAGAGGTGTATCGCCGAAGCTGATATCTTGAGAACAAGTAGGCCGGGGCACATACTGGTGGAGTTCAACTGTCGGACGGTTCTGCTGACTGAGGTAACAGTACTCACCTGTAAGGAAAGGACTGGAGCGTATTAATTTACAAATAGTTTCAGTAACAAAGTTCGAAGGCTACGTCCGATGTATTGTAAGTTACATAATCAGTAGACCAAATCGGGTTAGTCTCATTCCGTAAAAAGGGCAAAGGCAAAAAGTTTAACGCTAGGTCGGATATATCTGAACATAACAAATAGGAGTCAGTAGAACATCCAAGAAATGAGGGGCTCTTCATCAGTTCCTGGTGGCCCACCAAGACTCGTTTTCTGTAATATAAAAACACAGTTTTCTATCCCAGCTACGGTCCTCGCGATGAAATGTGCAGTAAATGCTGGATGACAAATGGCTTATTAACCAAGTAAACAGCGTAAGAGATCGTGGTAGAGACGCTCGTGTAATACGCGTGACTGACGCGCACCCGCCGCACACTCGGACACAAGATAGAGTTGTATCCGCCGAAGCTGAAATCTTGAAAGCACAGTAGCCGGAAAAATAACTGGGGGAGTTTTAACTGTCGGACGGTTCCGGCTGACAGGGTTAAGTACTCACTGGTAGAGGAAGGACTGGAGTCGTAGCTAATTTAAAATCGTTTCAGTACAAAGTTCGAAGTGCTAACGTCGGCAGTTTGTAAAGTTACATAATCAGTAGACCAAGAGTCGGTGTAGTCGCATGCCGTACAAAGGCCAAAGCCAAAAGTTTAAAAGTTAGTCGGATACATCCTTGGAACAATCAACAAAAGAACATATATATATATATCTATATATATATAATGTGTGTGTGTGTGTGTGTGTGTGGTGAGGCTATAAGGTCCACCCCCATGACCCCCAGGTACTATGACTTTTTCCCTCTTCCACATTAAGTGGGAATTGTAATTTACAACTCTTTTACAAAGATGAGAAATCGATGTGGTTCATTCATGGGATATTAGCTACTGAAAGCTGCCATTTTATCAGCCTGATCTAGACTGGATCAACAAAAATGTACCTTAAGTGATCTCTTTCAACGATAAAAATCTGTAATTGATGCCTTTTAAACAAAAGAGATAAATCGATGACAAACAATGTTTTTGATGGTTATTATAAATGTATTGATTTCTTTCTTAATTTGGCTATTACATTTGAATTGCTTACCATACCAAATGCTGTTATTTACCAATGAAATACGGTTCATACCCATTAACAGAGGTCAACCGACGGTATAGGCTTCCCTTACGAAGGTGAACACCATTGTAAATCGTGAGTTCGAGTTCCGCTGCAGTCAACGTGTTGGTGTCCCTGGACAAAATACTTAATCTCATTGCTTAGTCGACCCAACACGTTGACTGCAGCCCCGCTGCAGTCAACGTGTTGGTGTCCCTGGGCAAAATACTCATTCTCATTGCTTCAACAGTAGTAGACCCAAGCGAAATTTGGAGAGTTGCTATGGTGAAATGGTGAATATTACAATCTAAGTGCTGAAAGAGATGTGCGCTTGACCAGCAGACACCTATATGATCAAGGTGAAGCGAAATGATTGTCACGATTTCCTGATAACGGGCGTAATAATAATAATTAGGCAACAGGTTAAACCTGGGATCTGAAATTTTCGGGATACAGTCCCACCCTGCACCTCCTTCGTACGTGTCTGCCAGTATGAAGTAAACTTTATGAATCTGCAGATTCATAAAGTTTACAGATATCAAAAAGACCCAACAAGGTAAATCCGCTATTAGTTATTGCAAACAAAAACAATATTTGTCGAAGTTGAGTGTTTGCATTATTTTTATTTTATTAGATTGTTGTAGTCAGTTACATACAAATGGTAAAGCGGAGAACAACACATTTATTAAATACGGGCAATTTGTGTGCACAAATGCCGGTGTGAAAATAATCATGGTCCGGCAGGTATCATAGTCCGGGCTCCATAGACGACAACGGAATAAAGCGTGAAACTAATGTTGTGTGAAGAGTCAACTGAATCGATTGCCCTATTGTTCACCATTGTTCCCGGACTGTGAGCCCGGAGGACTATAACTCCTGCCACAGCGGGATCCCGACATCTATGACGTCGAAAAATGTCAGTTTTGCATTAATGCTATTTATTCATTAGGAGACACAATGGGCATTTCAAATTTTTGGAAAAAAATATTGTGGCTTCAAATTCCTGAGCAAAACATTTCCTTAGCAATCAAATACAATGAAAATGTGACCTCACATGCATGAAGTGTGACTTCGAGCAAGGTAATTCAACCACGTACATTGTGATCTGTTGAAGTCCATTTTGTTGTTGTCGGCTTTCAATGTATTACAACATCAACAAGCACCAGAAAATGCAATTGACTTCGACGACATAAAAATAAGATGAAAATAGATATCAAATTGACTTTATGCCGATGTGTCCCTGGGAGAATGATTGGATATTGGCACTCTCAGTTGTAATCGGTTATTGACCTTTGAGGAAGCGTCTCGCGAATTGATGAAATAAGATTTAGGTTACATGCTTTTCCATATGCGTCTAAAATCATGTCAAAATTACTAAGTGTAGTGACCTCACAGCTACGCATTAAAACAAGTGGAAAAACACGATGCTAGGCTGATTCCAAATGAGATGCCATACGAATGTACCTGCAGAGCATAATTGTCTTAATCGTTCCAGGTGAGGGCTAATGTATATAAAAGCTTCACAACCATGCAAGAATATAAATTTTGAAAAACACTTGAAGGATAATCGGTTCAGTGTTTTAAATTTGGAGATCTTTCTTTTAACTTTTTCAATCATATAGGTTATAACATACGTCAATGGTTTCCCAAATGCCCGCAAGTCTCGCAAATGGCCCGCAGGTGATTTAAGGGATCATCTTACAAGCATTGATCAACGACTAAGCTTATTTTGGGATTCAGTTTTTGTTAATGCCAATTCCGAATATGGTAATAAAAACAATGTTGTTGATTACTTTTTCCAATGAAAGATATTGAACTCTGAGCGTCTACGGGGAGTATTTACGATGTCCTCACATCGGTCATAGCCTTTACTATAGACTTGATTTGGCACGCGTACTTTGTTTTTAGTCAGTCAGCCAAATGCTCATTCCAGTGGACCACTCTATCACACGTTCGTTCTGAAGTCATCAAGGCGGGGGCGCTAGCACATCGTGTACAGTGAATTAAGACTCTAGCAAGCTTCTAGCAAACTAACAAATAGAGCAAAACATTGATAAAAGGCTAACCAGGTCACGGAGAGTCGGCTAAACTGAAATGTCCTTCATGAATATTAGAGTACAATACAATGCTATTCACATGCTACACATACGGTATTTACTCTCTCTGGTGTTCAGGAGTAGCTGATATCAATTGCTTGATAATTGAAAACGAAATGATGCGATATAATTGGGGTGGCCTGGGGTTATAAAATGGGGACCCTGAAAACGGGAAACCGTTAAATACACTTTCTATGTGTTATAAAATGGTTTAATTGGGGTCTTGGTCTTTCTGTTTTGGGCAGAGCATAATTGTCTTAATCATTTCAGGTGAGGGCTAATGTATATAAAAGCTTCACAACCATGCAATGATATAAATTTAAAAAAAACTCTTGATTTAAGGCATCATCTTACAAGCATTGATCAACGACTAAGCTTGTTTGGGATTCAGTTTTTGTTAATGCCAATTCCGAATATGGTAATAAAAACAGTATTGTTGATTTTTTTTTCCAATGAAAGGTATTGAACTGTGAGCGTCTACGGGGAGTATTTACGATGTCCTCACATCGGTCATAGACTTTGCTAGGCTTGATTTGACACGCATACTTTGTTTTTAGTCAGTCAGCCAAATGCATGGACCACTCTATCACACGTTCGTTCTGAAGTCATCAAGGCGAGGGCGTTCAGTCAGTCCCTAGCTATGCAGCAATCGGTTCTCTGTGTTTTCAATTATGCATGACTGGTCACTGGTGCTTCCAAGCATAGCAGTATTTTGAATATTCATACATTTTGAACAACATTTTAAAAATCAAAATTAAGAACAACTAGTTTCGTCTTAAACACACAAATTCATCTTCAGGTTATTTGAACTTTTAATTACATGTAGATTATTTTGTTGTTAACTTTAACACCCTACAGACCCTTTTTAAGAAGTTTTTAATAACACGTTTAGCAACACGTTGCAACATATTATCTTTAATTGTTTATAATATTTAACTGTGCTTACCACACATTATATATTACTATGGACCGGTACATACATAAGTACATTCTTCATCTTCAAAGCAATTCATTAATTTTGCTGATAGGTTTATTAAAACAAGGGTGGGGTAGCAACTAGTCTCGTGAAAATTAAAATCGCATTGTAAATTAACTAGGCTGTGCTTGTGTTACTGCTTTTCTATTGACTAACACACAAGCATGCCAAGACTTCACCTGTTTCAAACACGCGCGCAATTGTGCACTGACCGCAGGCGAGTCCTATTGAACACCGTGCTAACGTACATTAAAAAACGTAGTGTGATCGAAAATTTTCGAATGTTTTATAGAGTTTGAGTAAATGATTTTGGATGTGAATGAATGTATGTACCCTAATGAAGGTAGCGCCAACAGAAAGCTTGCTGTTTGATATAAAATCCTTGAACATAACAAATAAGCGTCAGTAGAAACATCCAAGAGAAATGATGGGCTTATTCATCCGTGCATGGGGCCACCAAGACTCGTTTCTGAATAGATAAAACAGTTTTCTATCACAGGGCAGACGAGTCCTGCGATGAAATGATTTTTTGCATTAAATGCTGGATGACAAATGCGTATTCCAAGTAAACCAGCGTAGAGATGCGTTGTAGAGACGCTCGTGGATTACGCGTGACTGACGCGCCACCCGCCGCACAGTCGGACACAAGAGATAGGGTGGTATCCGCCGAAGCTGAAATCTAGAAGTACAGTAGGCTCGGAAAAATACTGTAAGAGGTTCAAATGTACGGATGGTTCTGATGACAGGGTTACAGTACTCACCTGTTAGAGGAAAGGACTGGAATCGTAGCTAAAAAATAAGTTTCAGTACAAGTTCAGGGCTACGTCGGCATCTGTGTTGTAAAAGTTACATAATCAGTTGACCTAAGTCGGGTGTTTCGATGCCGTAAAAGGCCAAGCCCCCAAAAAGTGTGAACGCTATGTCGGAGCGAATCCTTGAACATAACAACATAAGAGTCAGAGTAGAAACATCCAAGAAAGATGGGCTCTTCATCAGTGCCGGGGCCCACCAAATGCACTCGTTTCTGAAAGAAAAACACAGTTTCTATCCCAGGCGACGAGTCCCTGCGATGAATGATTGCAGTAATGCTGGATGACAAATGCGTATCCAAGTAAACAGCGTTAGAGATGCGTGGAGAGACGCTCGTGGTATAAGCGTGATGACGCGCCCCCGCCGCACACTCGGACACACGATAGAGGTGGTATCGCCGAAGCTGAAATCTTTAGAAGTACAAGTAGGCCGGAAAAATCCTGGTGGAGTTCAAAAATGTCGGAGGTTCTGCTGGACAGGGGTAACAACTCACGGTAGAGGAAAGGACTGAAAGCGTAGCTAAAAAAATATTAGTTTCAGCTACAAATTCGAGGGCTACGTCGGATTGCTGTGTTGCTAAAGTTACATAACAGTTGATATAAGTCGGGTGTAGTCGCATGGCCAGTAAAAGGACAAAGGCCAAAAGTTTAACGCTATATCGGATATAATCCTTGAACACTTAACAAATAAGAGTGTCAGTGAAAACATCAAGAAATGAGGGGCCCTCTTCATCAGTGCCTGGGGCCCACAGACTCGGTTCTGAATAGAAAAACACAGTTTTCTATCCCCAGGCAGGAGAGTCCTGCGATGGAATGATGCAGTAAATGCTGGATGACAAAAGTGTATTCCAAGTAAACAGCGTAGAGAGGCGTTGTAGAGACGCTCGTGTATTACGCGTTGCTGACGCGCTAACCCGCCCAAACTCAGACACAAGATAGAGGTGTATCGCCGAAGCGAAATCTTGAGAAGTACAGTAGGCCGAAAAATACTGGTAGACTTCAAATGTCGGATGGTTCTGCTGACAAGGGGGTACAGTACTCCACTGGTAGAGGAAAGGACTGGAATCGTAGCCTAAAAAAATATAGTTTTCAGTACAAAGTTCGAAGCTAAGTCGCATTGTTGTAAAGTTACATAATCAGTTGCCTAAGTCGGTGTAGGCAGCCGTAAAAAGGCAAAGGCCAAAAGTTTAACGCTATATCGGATATAATCCTTGAACATAAACAAATAAGAGTAAGTAGGAAAATCTAGAAATGATGGGCTCTTCATCGTGCCTGGGGCCCACCAAGGACTCGTTTTCTGACCATAGAAAACACCAGTTTTCTATCCCAGCAGACGGTCATGCGATGAAAGGGCGAAATGCTGGAGGACAAATGCGTATGCCAAGTAAACAGCGTTGAGATGCGTTGTAGAGACGCTCGGTATTATCAGCGTGACTGACGCGCCACCCGCCCGCCGACCTCGGGACAAAGATAGGGTGGTATCGCGAAGCTGAAATCTTGAGAAGTACAGTAGGCCGGAAAAAGTACTGGTAGAGTTTCAAATGTCGGATGGTTATGCTGACAGGGGTTACAGTACTTCACCTGGTAGGGAAAAGGGACTGAATGTAGCTAAAAAAAATATAGTTTCAGTACAAAGTGTCGAAGGGCTACGTCGGCATGTGTTGTAAGAGTTACTAATCAGGTGACCTAAGTCGGTGTTATCGGCATGCCGTAAAAAGGCCAAAGGCCAAAGTTTAACGCTATGTCGGATAGAATCCTTGAACATAACAAATAAGGGGAGTCAGTAGAAACATCCGAGAAATGATGGGCTCTTCATCAGTGCCTGGGCCCACCAAGACTCGTTTTCTATAGAAAAACACAGTTTTCTACCAGGCAGACGAGCGACCAGTAAAATGATGCCAGTAAATGCGGGATGGACAAATGCGTATTCCAAGTTAGCAGCGTAGAGATGCGTTGTAGAGACGCCTCGTGTATTACGCGTGACTGACGCGCACCCGCCGCACACTCGGAGAACAAGATAGAGGTGGTCTCGCCGAAGTGAAATCTTGAGAAGTACAGTAGGACGGAAAATCAATACTGGTAGAGTTCAAATGTCGGATGGTTAGGCTGACAGGGGTACAGTACTCACACTGGTAGAGGAAAGGACTGGAATCGTAAGCTAAAAAAAATATAGTTTCAGTACAAAGTGCGAAGGGCTACGTCGGCATGTGTTGTAAAGTTAATAATCAGTTGACTAAAGTCGGGTGTAGTAGCATGCGTAAAAAGGCCAAAGGCAAAAGTTTAAACGCTATGTCGGATATAATCCGTGAACATAACAAATCAGAATGTCAGAGAAACATCAGAAATGATGGGCTCTTCATCAGGTGCCTGGGAGGCCCACCAAGACTCGTTTCTGAATAGAAAAACACAGTTTTTCTATCCCAGCGACGAGTCTGCGATAAATGATGCAGTAATGCTGGATGACAAATGCGTATTCCAAGTAAAACAGCGTAGGGATGCGTTGTAGAGACGCCCGTGTTTTACGCGTGACGGGAAGCGCACCGCCGACACTCGGACCACAAGATTAGAGGTGGTATCGCCGAAGCTTGAAATCTTGGGAAGTACAAGTAGGCCGGAAAAATACTGGTAGAGTTCAAATGTCGGATGGTTCGATGACAGGGGTTACAGTACTCACCTGGTAGAGGAAAGGAAGGATCGGAGCTAAAAAAAAATATAGTTTCAGTACAAAGTTCGAAGGGCTACGTCGGCATGTGTTGGAAAGTTACATAATCAGTTGACCTAAGTGGGGTAGTCGCAGGCGTAAAAAGGCCAAGGCCAAAAGTTTAACGCTATATCGGATATAATCATTGAACATAACAAATAAGAGTCAGTAGAAACATCCGAGAAATGATGGGCTCTTCATCAGTGCATGGGGCCCACCAAGACTCGTTTTGAATAGAAAAATCACAGTTTTCTATCGCAAGGAAGACGAGTCCTGCGAGAAAATGATGCAGTTAAAGTTGTGGATGTACCAAATGCGTATTCCAAGTAAAACAGCGTCAGCGATTGCGTGTAGAGACGCTCGTAGATTACGCGTGACTGGACGCGCACCCGCCGCACACTCGGACACAAGATAGAGGTGGTATCGCCGAAAGCTGAAATCTTGAAGACGTACAGCTAGGCCGGAAAAATACTGGTAGAGTTCACATGTCGGACGGTTCTGCTGACAGAGTTTACAGTACTCACCTGGTAGGGGAAAGGCCTGGAATCGTAGCTAAAAAAAAAAGATGTTTCAGATACAAAGTCGAGGCTACGTCGGCATGTGTTGTAAAGTTACATAATCAGTTGAACCTAAGTCGGGTGTAGTCGCATGCCGTAAAAGGCCAATAGGCAAAAGTTTAACGCTAGTCGGATATAACCTTGAAACATAACAAATACGAGTCAGTAGAAACATCCAAGAACTGATGGGCTCTCATCAGTGCTGGCGGCCCACCAGACTCGTTTCTGAATAGAAAACACAGTTTTCTTATCCCAGGCAGACGAGTCCTGCGATGAAATTATGCCAGTAATGCTGGAGGGACAAATGGCGTATTCCAAGTAAACAGCGGAGAGATGCGTTGTAGAGACCCGCTCGTGTATACGCGTGAGACGCGCACCCGCCGCACACTCGGACACAAGAAAGAGGTGGTATCGCCGAGCTGACCTTGAGAAGTACAGTAGGCCGGCAAAATACGGTAGCGTTCAAATGTCGGATGGTTCTGCTGAACAGGGGTTACAGTACTCACCTGGTAGAGGAAAGGACTGGATCGTAGCTAAAAAATATAGTTTCAGTACCACCTCTTCTTGTTTGTCCGAGGTGTCCGAGTGTCGAGTGTGCGGCGGGTGCGGCGGGTGCGCGTCATTCACGCGTAATACACGAGCGTCTCTCCAAGAATCTATACGCTGTTTACTTGGAATACGCGTTGTCATCCCGCAGTTTACTGCATCATTCATCGAGGACCGTCGCCTGGGTAGGAAAACTGTGTTTTTTCTATTCAGATAAACGAGTCTTGGTGGGCCCCAGGCACTGTGAAGAGCCCATCATTTCTTGGAGTTTCTACTGACTCTTATTTCTTATGTTCAAGGATTATATCCGATATAGCGTTAAACTTTTGGCCGTTGGCCTTTTTACGGCTTGCGACTACACTCGACTTTGGTCAACTGACATTATGAACTTTACAACCACAATTGCCGGACGTAGCCCTTCGACTTTGTACTGAAACTATATTTTTTTTAGCTACGTTCCAGTCCTTTCCTCCACCAGGTGAGTACTGTAAACCCCTATCAGCAGAACATCCGACATTTGAACTTCTCAGAAACCAGTATTTTTCCGGCCTACTGTACTTCTCAGATTTCAGCGTCGGCGATACCACCTCTTCTTGGTCTCGAGTGTTGCGGCGGGCGGGCGTCAGTCACGCGTAATACACGAGCTCTTACAACGCATCTCTTACGCTGTTTATTGGAATACGCATTTGTCATCAAGCATTTACTGCATCATTAATCGCAGGATTCGTCTGCCTGGGATAGAAAAATGTGTTTTTATTCAGAAACGAGTCTTGTTGGGCCCAGGCCTGATGAAGAGCCCATCATTTCTTGGATGTTTTACTGACCTCTTATTTGTTATGTTGCTAAGGATTTATATCCGACATAGCGTTAAAACTTGGCCTTTGGCCTTTTTACGGAATGCGACGACACCCGACTAGGGTCAACGATATGTAACTTTACAATACCTGCCGACGTAGCCCTTCGAAACTTTGTACTGAAACTAGATTTTTTGTAGCTACGATTCTCAGTCCTTTTCCTATACCAGGTGAGTTACTGTTAAACCCCTGTCAGTTGCAGAACCATCCGACATGTTGAACTCTACCAGTATTTTCCGGCCTACTTTGTTACTTCTCAAGACTTTCAGCTTCGGCCCGATACCAACCCTATCTTGTGTGTCCGAGTGTGCGGCGGGCGGGCGTCAGTCACGCGTAATACACGAGCGTCTCTTCAACGCATCTCTAGATTGGTTTGATTGGAATACGCATTTGTCATCCGCATTACTGCATCAATTCATTTAGGGACTCGTCTGCCTGGATAGAAAACTGTGTTTCTATCAGAAAACAGTCTTGGGGGGCCCCAGGCACTGATGAAAAGAGCCCATCATTTATGGATGTTTCTACTGACTCTATTGTTATGTTCAAGGATTAGTATTCCGACATAGCGGTTAAAACTTTTGGCTTTGGGCCTTTTGACGGAATGAGACTACACCCGACTTGGTCAACTGATTATGTAACTTTAAACACAGCCGACGTAAGCCTTCGACCTTTGGTACTCTGAAACTATATTTTTTTAGCGACGATTCCAGTCCTTTACTCTTACCGGGGCTACGTTCACCTGTAGCAGAACCATCTCCGGACATTTTGAACTCTACAGATTTTTCAGGCCTACTGTACTTTCAAGATCAGCTTCGGCGGATACAACTCTATCTTGTGTTCCGAGTGTGCGGCGGCGATGCGCGTCAGTCACGCGTAAGTACACGAGCGGCTCTACAACGCATATCTACGCTGTTTCATGGAGATAGGCATTGTCATCCAGCAATTACTGCATAATTTCATCGCAGGACTCGTCTGCCGGGATTAGAAAACTGTGTTTTTTCTATTCAGAACCGAGTCTTGGTGGGCCCCAGGCACTGATGAAGAGCCCAGCATTTCTTGGATGTTTCTACTGACTCTATTTGTTAGTCAAGGATTATATCCGACATTTTAAAGGGGCGTTAAACTTTTGGCCTTGGCCTTTTTACGGCATGCGACTACAACCCGATTTGTCAACTGATTATGTAACTTAACAACACATGCCGACGTAGCCTTCGAACTTTGTACTGAAACTATATTTTTTGTAGCTACGATTCCACAGTCCTTTCCTCTACCAGGGGAGTACTGTTACCTCTGTAAGCAGAACCGTCCGACATTTGTTGACTCTACAGATTTTTCGCCCTACTGTGATTCTCAAGATTTCAGCTTCGGCGATACCACCTCTATCTTGTGTCCGAGGGGCGGCGGGCGGGCGTCAGTCACGCGTAATACACGAGCGTCTATACAACGCATCTCTACGCTGGTTACTTGGAATACGCATTTGTCATCCAGCAATTACTGCATCATTCATCGCAGGATCGTCGCCTGGGATAGAAACTGTTGTTTTCATTTCAGAAACGAGTCTTGGTGGGCCCCAGGCACTGATGAAGAGCCATCATTTCTTGGATTTCTACTGACTCTTAGTTGTTATGTCAAGGAGTATATCCGACATAGCGTTAAAACTTTTGGCCCTTGGCCTTTTTACGGCATGCGGGAATACACCCGACTTAGGTCAACTGATTATGTAACTTACAACAATGCCGACGTAGCCCTTCGAACGTTGTTACTGAAACTATATTTTTTCAGCTACGATTCCAGTCCTTTCCTCTACCAGGTGAGTACTGTACCCTCTGTCAGCAGAACCATCCGACATTTGAACTCTACCAGTATTTTTTCGGCCTACTGTACTTCTCAAGGATTTTAAGCTTCGGCTGATACCACCTCTATCTTGGGCCGAGTGTGCGGCGGTGAGGTCAGTCACCGCGTAATTACACGACCGTCTCTAAACGCATCTATACGCTGTTTACTTGGAATCGCATTTGTAATCCAGCATTTACTGCATCCTTTCATCGCAGGACTCGTCTGCCTGGGATTAGAAAAACTGTGTTTTTCTATTCAGAAAACGAGTCTTGGTGGGCCCCAGGCATGATGAGAGCCAATCATCTTGGATGTTTCTACTGACTCTTATTTGTATGTTCAAGGATTATATCCGACATAGCGTTAAACTTTGGCCTTTGGCCTATTTTACGGCATGGCGACTACACCCGACTTAGCTCAACTGATTATTAACTTTACAACACATGCCGACGTCCGTAGCCTTCGAACTTTGCTACGAAACTATATTTTTTTTTAGCTAACGATTCCAGTTCCTGTCCTCTACCAGGTGCGTACTTGTAACCCCTGTCAGCAGAACCATCCGACATTTGAAAACTCTACCAGTATTTTCCGGCCCTACGGTGACTTCTCAGATTTGCAGCGTCGGCGATTACCACCTCACCTCTATCTTGTGTCGAGTTTGTGCGGTCGGGTGCGCGTCAGTCAAGCGTAATACACGAGTGTCTCTACAACGCATCTCGACGCTGTTTACTTGGAATACGCATTTGTCTATCAGCAGTTACTGCATCATTTCATCGCAGGACTCGTCTTGCCGAGGATAGAAAAAACTGTGGTTTTCTATTTCAGAAACGAGTCTGGTGGGCCCCAGGCACTGATGAAGAGCCATCATTTCTTGGATGTTTCTACTGACCTCTTAGTTGTTCAGGTGCAAGGATTTATATCCGACATAGCGTGAAACTTTGGCCTTTGGCCTTTTACGGCATGCGACGACACCCGCTTAATGTCAATGATTAAGATGATAATTAATTATAGATATATATATATATATATAGTATAATACCTTACGTACCTAACTCCATATTTGGAATATCCCGTTGATGGAAACCTGAGATTGAGATTTCGAGTAGGGGCCCCATACCCGACTTAGAAAATTTTTGGGTACTTAGTCGTTTTTTTGAACTAGCAGGCGTCAGCGAGACCGCTCCTCTAAAATCCACCGGCCACTTCCAGGTGAAGACCAAGGAAGCGGTCGCTTGGACTTAAGTTTTTTGTGTGTATACCTCTGACTTAGTTTTTTTTCACCCAAGGTGCGCTTAGTAGATCTAGAGTGATTTTCAGTTTACCAATGAAGTGGTCCGCGACTGGAAAAATCTCGCTGCGGTGGCCGGATACGTGACTTTTCACCCAAGAGTTGGGTTATAATCTAGAACGATTTACCCTGACCAAGGCAGCGGTCCCGGGGTGCCCGTTTTTTTGGACTTAGCTTCATTTTTGAAAAAATCTACACTTGCCGTGGCCCGGAAAGGTGGACCTTTTCACTGCCGTAGCACGGCAAGGTGCCTTTTCACTGAAGATCTAGGCGAATTTCCGTGACCAAGGGCAGCGGTCCCGCTCTGGATTAGTTCATTTTGAAAAGTCTACTGCCGTGGCCCGGCCAAGGTGGGACTTTTCACTGCGAGCCCGGCTAGGGACTTCACCGAAAGATCACTTAAAGTTCTAGGGCGACTTTCCGCTGGACCAAGGAAGCGGTACGCTCCGGACTTAGTCATTTTGAAAAGTCTACCTGCCGTGGCCCGCAAGGTGACTGTTCACTGCCGCGTAGCCCGGCTAGGTGACTTTTCACCGAAAGATTACTAAAAGATAGTAGGGCGACTTCGCTGACCAAGGAAGCGGTCCGCTCTGGACTTATTCATTTTTGAAAAAGTCTACCGCCGTGGCCCGGCAAGGTGACTTTTCACTGCCGTAGCCCGGTTAGGTGGGACTTTTCACTGAAAGATCACTAGAAGATCTAGGGCGGACTTTCCGTCACCAAGGAAGCGGGTCCGGCTCTGACTTAGTTTTTTTCTGAAACTCTGGACTTAGTTTTTTTCGCGACTTAGTTCATTTTTGAATGCCGAGATGCACTACCTCCTATAGTATACGTTCTGGTCGCGAACCACGCCCTGTCCTTAGAGCAAACTTCATAGCGTGGCAGTACTTAACATGAAACTTATGTTGCGAGTTAGGCTGCTAGAAAATAGCATGATACGCACTCTTAAACAACATAGATTATGAACCTCAAAACACCACAATCCTAAATAGGTTTTGCGGAACCCGGTTGGTAGCCAAACAATTATTTATAAATCTACCGGGTCAGTTCTCTGGGGGAATGAATTGGCTAAGACTACGCCCATGTTGGCCCTACAAAAATGACTTGGTACCATAACTCCCAACCCCTGACCTCTAACGGTCACAAACCTCTGACTTGGAAAGCGGGACGTGAACCCCTGACCTTAACCCAGCTAACTGACCCTCACTTGACGGTAACTAAGGGGCGATCAGCACGCATGTTAAGGCGCGTGCTGTTTACCGTAATGTTGGCCTAACCACTAACGTTTGACCCGGTCGCAACCCCTGACCTGAACCCGGCTAACGGACCCCTCATTGACGGGTAACTAAGGGGCGACCGCACGGCTTTTCAGGCGCGTCGTGCCTGTTTTACCGTAATGTTGGGCCCTATTGCATGAATCTGTCCTTAACCAATAACCTTTACCCGGTCGCAACCCCCTGACCTTGACCCGGCTAACGACCCCTCACTTGACCGTAACAAAGGGCGCACCGCCACGCCTTTTAAGGCGCGTGTCTGCTTTTACCGTATGTTGGGCTATTGCATGAATCTGTGCCAACCCACGAACTTTACCCCGGTCGCCTCGCAACCCCTGACCTGGACCCGGCTAACGGACCCCTCACTTGACCGTAAACTAAGGGGGCGGCAGCAGCCTGTTTAAGGCGCGTGGCCAGGTTTTACCGTACATGTTCGGCCTAAAGGTCTATTTAATTAACCCTTTTGGCTAACTTAGAGGAATTTGTGTTTTAATTGTTGCGGACAATGTAATTGTATTGGAATTTCTGGGCAAGGGAATGTGTTCTTTCTTTGATATTAAGGTGTCAACCTCTGTTTATACACAGAAATTTTATGATAAGATTGTTGGTGCTGCTGGTTAGCCTTAGTATTTCGGCTTGCACTTCTGTGGTAGCAGTAGCTCCAGGCTGCCAAGTTCTTGTATGGTAGCAGTAGTTTGTATTGGAACTGTTGGTTAAAACAACGCACACGGCGCAGGGGAACCTTATATTATCATGGAGAGGATAGGCCAAGCCCATTCAGTTCCTGCGGGTTTACAGGATCCACCATACCGGTCGGATTGAAGGGCCTCCCATGTGTGGTTTATTGGCCAGGTTGCCAAGTACATGTAGGCTTGCCCTTATGTGGTAGCAGCAGGCAGTGAAGCGATTGCGGGTGGACTGGAGAGGTAGTTAGCAGTAGCTAGCTGAGGAGATTGAAGTACAAAGTCTGATGTTCGTTGAATTGAAGACGCCGGCCGGTCGAAGGGTTAGGGCAGATCAGCTTAAAGTAAAAGTGTCCGGTTCAGCCAAATAAAACAGATGGTGCTATCTTACACTCGCACACATTTGTTAAACATTTAGCGATCTTAAATGTAAAGTCATTAGTTCAGTGTGGGCACTAATCGATCGGACAACACTGTATTGCGTCGCCTATAGTCATGTTAAATTACAGCGGCTGCACGGGTGTTTTCGGCACAACGCGCGGGGCACGTTCAAGGTCATTTGTTCGAGTAAGGCAGCGGACAAAGTAGCAAGGCAGTGTGCCCTATCATTCGGCACGACCCTTCACTTGGCGTCGTCTTTCGTCAAAATGTTGCGCAAATGCACGCTTGTTTAGGACCGCGAGGTGGGCGCTCAATTCAACAACTGCAAAATCTGATCAAAGAGAAGCGATGGTATACAAAAAAAACACTCCACCCGACAGAAGATGACACCCCGCACGTTCTGCCAGCCGAACATTCGTCCGCTCGCCCATTCCTGAAAGCGTCGTTCTTCCGAGTGTATGGCATATCGGAACAGGGGTGCCGGATGCCTCCTTCATCATATCAACCAGTCATGGCCCTGGCCCTATTGGTTGAGGCATGTGCCTTAATACTACAGGTCGATCAGGGGGGGGGGAAACTGGCCGCCGGCGAAAACCGTCAATGAGCTCCTCGGCAGTTGAGGATAAAACCTCGAATGACGAGCAATTTTATCAGCAGCGGGGTGTACCGCCGCATTGGGGACACGATGTGTACAAATCAGGCATGACCGGCGATATCGCTCAAGAAGTTATAAAGCACCTGCTTTCCCCAGTGCTGACTATTTCTCCAGCAGGAGTTGAATGCACGTAACTGATCAGCGTTGTCAACGCCGCTCGATGTACTTGTTGTATTCAACAATTACGGGCGGGCGGCGATAATGTGCGCTCTTTTCTTTGAGCATTTGGTGAGACGAAAGCGCCGGCTGATCTGATCGGATCATTGGCATGCGCTGGTACCCGTTATGCGCAGTTTGGAACTAGTGGCCCACCTTGATGTCTTTCACAGCGTGAACTTGTTGCGCCCCACATTTGCCGAACATTAAAAAAGTTACCACCGCGGGTTTATCCAGGTTCTGATGACCATCGGCTCCCGGGGTTTTTTGCGGCTAACTTTTGAGAAGTCAGTCGGCAGTCCCCGTGAATTATCTTTCACGGCCCCGGTTAGATATGTATCGCGCACACAGTTCCTGGCTACTAATAGATAGGATCCGTACAACTTTGTCGACAGTAAATTTTAGGTGGACACTTGTATTGTGGGGACTCGAGAGATGTCACGTCGGGCGCGATATCCACGACTTTCCGCCGCGGGGTTTGAAGGTGCATACGCAGTAAAGTTGCACATGTAAGCCAGTGTCCCATCGCCATTTAATGCGTCATCTGAAGCCCTTGTGGTAGGCTGACGTCGGCATTCGATGGTTCGTCAGCCAACCCCGTAATGCCCCTTGTACGGCCCATGCCTTCTCGAGAGATAGTGCGGATTGCCCCCCCAGTTATTACTTCTCCCGGCAATTCCGCTGAACAGGTCCCAGGCGGACGGGACTCTATCCGCGGTGCTTTCGGATGTAATTGAAATTACTGTGCTTTTTCTCCGAGTTTTCTGCAATCCATTCTCTTGGGTCGGTAGTCGGATTCGCACCAAGGAGATGCTACCAGATAGGACTTCAAAACGCGTTACCCATCGCATTGCCAAAATCTATCGGGTTTCGTAAACCCAGGATTGGTCGACCAATAATCATTGGCGTTCGCAGGAATTAAGACCCATAACCAGATGGATACCAAACAACCCCGGCCCCGGCGGGATTTCGGCGGCCGATGTCATCTTTCTCACCACCTTTTCTCCTCAACCGGATGTTGTGTCCAGTCGGCCGACTCCTGAAGAGATTAGAGAGAAAAAACTCCGCAAAATAGTCCAGGGGACGCGCTGTTGTCAGCGTGTCAAAGGTCGGTCACTCGGACAGTGTACCGCGGAAAACGTGTCGTGCACCGGGGTCAATGTTGGCGTTCCATCCGAGATAGTCCTTAGAAGGGTCCTGCAAGTCAATCGGTCATCGCTTCGGGTCATTTTCTGCCCCGTCTATGTACTCGGCTCCCTTCTGTCGCGGTGGGCTGGCTTGCGCGGGATCATCAGCTAAAAATCCTTCTGATCCTAAAGGCTCATCAATGTCCACTGGCTAAAGTCAGGGTACCAGGCGTTGGGTCCGGGCACGTCAGCGCAGCTTCATAACGGGTTGGTGCAACCATGTCATCGGGCAGATTCATGGGGATTACAACGCGGAGGTGCTCCGATTTGCAGAATAGCCTTGCCCGATTTGAGCTTTGATGCAACGGGCCCCTTTCCCGGCTCCTTTAGCCTTCTTTGGATTTGGTTTTGGCAACAAGCAGGGTCGGGGGAAGAGGCGCCGGATCCGCTGATGATGAAGTGGATGCGCCGAGTCTGCTGCGCGCTTTGCTGCCTAACCCGCCTCGTGTCGAGCAAGATTTCAGGGTGCGGGCGGCTGTATTTGCTGCAGCTACCTCCCCGGATATTCCACCGCGGCTTTCTTATGGTTATTTCCAGCCTTTTCAATCCTTCCTTTTTTACAACCACCGAGGTAAGCTGTCCTCGGTGGAGGACTCTGAAACGTGCTTGTGTCGTGTTCCATTGTAGATAGTACGCACCTGATACAGATCGCTGGCGATCGCTCCTTTTATCCCTTTTATGTCCCGCCAGAATCACTACGTGCCACGTACCACGTGACGGTATCACGGGACAAAAGGTGATGCGAAAGAAGAAAAACGAACAAAAAAGTAATTTACCTTGAGTTGGGACTCGAACCTGAGAACACATGCCGGAATCCTAGCGGGTTGGTTTGCGTGTTGGTTGTAGCGTAGCGTCCTGGTCTCGGTCCATCTCCCTTCCAGAGCCATCTGATATTACTGAAACCGATTGCATTCTTGTATAATCTAATACTTGGAATCAAAGACCGGAAGTAGTACCGGTCACATGATGGAGGACACGGTCTTTTCCACCGTCCAAAATTTCTCCGAAGGATGGAAAAGGGTCTTTTTTCACCACCAAAATTTCTCGCAAAGTGAACTACTTGCGCGTGAAATTCAGATTGCGGCTGCCTTGCAGTAAAATTAAGTGACTGAAAACGGGTCTTTTCACCACCAAAATTCTCCACGTGACTACTTGCGGTGAAATTATAATGCGGCCTGCCTCCAGAAAATTCAGATGGGGCCGCCTTTCACAAAATCCAATTTTTAAGATTTTTGACCAAATATATAGGGGGGAAAATTTGAAAAATGGAAAAGGTCCTCTTTCGAAACATTGACTAAGTCCACTTTTGAAAAAAACGACCCTAAGTCCAGAGCGGACTACTGCCCGGTCTTTAGCGGAAATTGGCCCCTAGATCCCAACAGAATGTTTAAGGTGTGCTGAAAAAAAAACTAAGTCCAGAGCGGTCGGCTCCCTTGATCTTTAGCCGGAAATCGCGGCTACATGCGGTTAACTGGTCCGCTCCGGACTTTGGAAAAAAAATAAACTAAGTCCCGAGCGGACCACTGCCTCTGGTATTTAACGGGAAATTGGCCCTAGATTCCACAGCCATAGTTAAGGTGTGAAAAAAAAAAACTTAAGTGCCAGAGCGGGCGGCGTCTGATCTTTAGCCGGAAAATCGCGGGTGCTTACATGCGGGTAAACTGGTCCGCTCCGGACTTTTGAAAAAAATAACTAGTCCAGAGCGGACCATGCCTCGGTATGGAGCGGGAAATTTGCCTAGATCCATACCAGCCATCGTTAAGGGGTGAAAAAAAAACAAGTCCAGAGCGGTAAGGATGAAAAAAAAAAAACTAAGTCCAGAGCGGTAGGCTTTCAAGCCAGCCGGGAAAAGCGCGGCTACATGAGTGTAACTGGTCCGCTCCGGTCTTGTCAATTTTTCAAATCACACTGACAGTTGCTCGGACTATGTTAGGTATAATTTCTGGTCCCGCCGAACCACGCCCCAGCCCGCTGCAGGCCGGCTTTTTGGGACTCTGCGCATGCTACATTTGTACACCACTCAATTAACGCTACCGAAGCGTCCCTAGATCAAAAAAAATCCCAGATTTCGATACGGCACCCGTCCTTTTTAGCTCTCTCCAGCGGAGAGCGCTCTCGGTAAAATTCCCACTAACTGGGGGAAAACGCCCCCGTTCTGACGGCTAGATTAGAAAAATGTTGGCGCACAACACTCTAGCCGCTCAGCCAAAAACCACGACCCGGGCCAGTACACGGAGATACTCCCCTATAGTATTACGTTCTGGTCCCCGACAGGTGGGCTCCCAATTGGCACTTTCATTTCTCCGCGTCAAACCTGAACCACATCCGACCAGTGGGGGTCTGCCATCAGAAACCAGGCAGGCCCTGCACTCTTTCATACATGATGTTTTTCCTTCAAAACCCTATTTTTAAGTTGGTTTTGCGTTGAAACCGGAAGGTGGCCAACATTTTGTTAGTAAGCTCGGGTGATTCCCGGGCGGGAGACAGAAAAGGGCGTGGCGACATACCCACGATCCAAACCTTAGCCGGGCCACGGCAGTAAAAGGTCATCTAGGCCGGCCACGGCAGGTAGACTTTTCAAAAATGAAAAAACTCAGCCCCAGAGCGGACCCGCTGCGGGCCACGCAGTGAAAAGTTCCACCTAGCGGGCCACGGCAGTGAAAAGTACCCCATCTAGCCGGGCCACGGAGGTAGACTTTTCAAAAAATGACTAAGTCCAGGTCGGACCGCTTCCATGGTCAGCGTGAAGTCGCCCTAGATCTTTTAGTGAGCTTGCAGTGAAAAGTCACCTAGCTGGGCAACATGCGGAAAATCACTACTTATTGGACCGGAGACAACCCGTAGAGGTACGCCAAAGACAATGTTGGCCAACGTTCGGTTTCCAAGAACATATGTAGATACGGTTGGATGGAAAGGTTTTCATATCTAACTGTTTTTAGAGAGGCGTATCATTGCTAGTGTCTGACAGCAAACTCGCAACAGTAAGTTCAGGTTAAGTACTGGGCCATCGCTATTGAAGTTGCTCTAAGGATAGAGTATGGGTCGCGGACCAGAACGTATAATATAGGAGGGTACGTGCATCTCGGACATTTCAAAAATTAACTAGTCAGAAAAAAAAACAACGTCCAGAGTTCAGAAAAAAAACTAAGTTCCAGAGCGGGGACCGCTTCCTTGTCAGGCGGAAATGAGGAAAGTGCCCTAGATCTTTTAGTGATCTTTTCCGTGAAAAGGCACCTTGCCGGCCACGGCAGTGAAAAGTCACTTGCCGGGCCACGGCAGGTAGGCTTTGACTGGTTCAAAAATGAACTAAGTCCAGAGCGGAACCGCTCCCTGGTCAGCGGAAAGTCGCCCTAGATCTTTTGTGATCTTTCAGTGCACAAGGCACCTAGCCGGGCCACGCAGTGAAAAGTCACTTAACCGGGCCACGGCCAGTAGACTTTTCAAAAATGAACTAAGGTCCAGCGCGGACCGCTTCCATGGTCAGCGAAAGTCGCCCTAGATCTTTTCAGTGATATATTCAGTGACAAGGCACCTAGCGGGGCCACGGCCGGTCGACTTTCAAAATGAACTAAGTACCAGAGCGGACCGCTTCTATGGTCAGCGGAATTCGCCCTAGATCTCTTAGTGATCGTTCAGTGGAAAAGACTTGCAGGGCCACTGCAGTGAAAAGTCACTTAGGCCGGGCCACGGCAGGTAGACTTTTCAAAAATGGCAACGTAAGTCAGAGCGGAACCGCTTCTCTGGTCAGCGGAAATCGCCCTAGATCTTTTAGGATCTTTCAGTGAAAAAAGCACCTTGCCAGGGCCCGGCAGTGAAAAGTCACTTAGCAGGGCCGCGGCGGGAGGTTAGATTTTTCAAAAATGAGACTAAGTCCAGGCGGACCGCGTCTATGGTCAGCGTAAGTCGCCCTAGTCTTTTAGTGATTCTTTCAGTGACCAAGGCACTAGCCGGGACACGGCAGTGAAGGAAAAGTCACTTAGCCGGGGGCACGGCGCGCAGATTTTTGCAGTAGCGGACCACTTCATTGGTAGCTAAAAATACTCTAGATCTACTAGCGAACGTGGGTGGAAACAAACAACTAAGGTCCATGATCAGAAAAAAAACTAGTCCAGAGCGGACCGCTTCCTTGTTCAGCGGAAAGTCTGCCAAGATCTTTGGTGAAAAGTCACCTTAGGCCGCGGACCACGTTATGTAGACTTTCAAAAAATGAAATAAGTCCAGAGCGTACCACTTCATTAGTATTTACCTGAAAGTCGGACGCTAGAGGTAAGAGTGTGGGGTGGCGAAAAGAGTTCGGCTGTTACGGCTGGTTGATGGCCGCGATGCCCTCGACTGCAAGGCGCCTTTGCCCAAACATTTGCAAAAGTGGGTTTAACCGTGGTATGGTTTTAGCTGCCCTAGGAAGAGAAAGGGGATGAAACTTCTCGATTTATCTCTCTCATCTAATAAACTCAGTACTGCCATTGCTTGCCTAACCAACCAACAACACACCCAACAAAACCATTGGGAGAGGACTGAAACAGTTCCTCGTCCTCTGTCTTTTTGTTGCTGCGATGCATTTGTCAATGTGGACAAGTCCACTTGGCGGCCATTTTGCGGCATTTTGATTCTACTTATATTTTCAAACAGTGAATAAATATTTAGATACAGGATGTTTCATCTGAAATCATTTGAAACTCTCGACATATACGTTTATACCCTCTTGTTTTTAATGCATTTTAGTAAAAAGCTCTATTTCCCGGCAGCCATTTTGGACGCCATCTTGAATTTGAAATATGTGAATGAAATTATTTAGGCACAGATGTAATGCTATTATCACCTAAGGAACTTTATCTCATTGGATCTCTGACAATATAGATTTTAATAACTTGTTTTAATTACGTTTAGTGAAAAAATGCTATTCTGGCGGCCATTTGGGATGCCATTTTGAATTGAAAACAGGTGAACGAAATTTAGTTTAGGCCACAGATTTTAATTATGTTCTAATATGTTGATCCCGTTGATTTTTCTTTTGACATTTACGTTTTTTATATCTTGTTTTAATTCGGTTTAGTGAAAACCCAGTATTTTGGGCAGCCATCTTGGACGCCATCTTGAATAAACCCCCTTGGGGCCACTTTTAAAGTGGGAACATCCTGATTATGTTGTGGGGTCAGATAATGGAATCCTAAAAAGTTGGTTGGTTTAATTCTGGGGGGGGCAAAGGAGTGTGGTCCTGGACGCCCCTAGTATGAAGGCAAACTTAAAAGTTAGCCTACCAATTACCTGGATATGTCTTTAGCCTCTATTAAGTCCTCCTATGCTTTTTGGGGTATGGTATTTTTTAAGTGTGTAAAAAGATTATCTCTATTCTTCCAATGGCCTAGTTAGTATTTGCGAGCAAAATTTAAAGAAATTTCATATTTCTGAAAATGTCCAGTTTGCCGTTTAATCTAAAAGAGAGCAGAGCATAAAGAGGGTATGTTCCGTTTTCGTATCGTGTTCTCCACTTGGTATAACAGCCTCCTGACACTTGCCTATCCCTAACGTCCCTTAACCTTCAAAAAACCCATCTGACAAAAAAAAAAAAAGCAAGGAGCGGACCACCTTGAACGGTTAGTGAGAAATGCTCCTCGATCTGACAACAAAATACCGCTACGTCACTTTTTGCGGTGTTTCAGATTTCCTATAGGGACTTGGGATATAGTACACCAAGTTTCGTGGAAAACAAAACGTGCTATTTTGCTGGTAATAGAGCAAATGCACAATCTCTTACGTCCATTCATCCAGTGTGCCAATTTTTTACAAATTTAAACAAAAAATGACGTAGGTGGACCCATCTTGTTTTAGATGGGAAATTGCACCTAGATCTAAAGGAAAAATAACGCTCATCCTTCTTTTGTGGTGATCATTTTACGAAAGACGGTTAGGGATATTTCAATGCCCTAGGAAATACTGTGATAATATTGGTGATCAACGATTAAAAACGGCACTTTTGTCCACTATCTTTAGCAAAAGGAAATGGGATTTGAAGCACTGAAAAAGGAATTCAGGAAATCAATGAGAACTGAAGTGATTGAAGAGAGATCTGAGCATAGTGGATACAATAACGTTATTAGCCGAGGATTTTTTAAAATGGACCTTGGACCGTCTTTATGACCTTTAATGACCCATACAATGAAGTTTTGAAAGATTTTAATAAATCATATCTACAATGATGCAAGGGTAGCATATTGATGCCTTACTTACTACAGAGCAGGTTAAAAATCAAAGGGTCATGACAAGGTCATTTTAAGTTTCAAGGTCAAAGGCCGATCGGGACAAGCACTTAACAGCAAACAATCATCTAAAGGTATAGATATGAAGCTAATTGCGCGATTGCAATGTTAAAAATCAAGGGTCATTCAAGGGTATGGAAATGTTTTCAAAAGGTCAAAGGCGATCAGGAAAAAGCCACTTGAACAGCAACAATCAATTCGGGTTCGGTTCGAGGCTGAAATAGCGATATTAGGTAACTACCTGAAATATTTTCAACTGCATGGGCAATGACAGTGGCTCTGCACCTCCAGATAAAAAAAAGTAATCCGAAGTGCTTTGTCTTCTGTATACCGGGCAGATCTGCTACAGTTAGTGTATCGTGATGTAGATCTATTGGTCACTGATATTGAGGGAAAGAAATTTTAATTTTTCAGGAAAGGGTGCAACCTTTACGATTGACATACCCAATAAATGTTAATTATAATATTTAGTTTGGTATTTATGCTTACTTCGCCGATGTACATAGTAAAAATTAACAATATCTCCTTTGATACCATGGTCTAAAACGTTAGTTTACTTTTTTATGTCCAAAATTGTTTCGATTGTTTGCTTATATAATCCGTAACATAAATATAAAAAGAGACTCTTCGGTCGGATTTGTACGATAGAGATTGGTTTCGATAGAAAATTATTAAGAATGCGAAGAATTCCTATTAACAAATAACGGCCGATCACTTGCAGAGTGTATTTCAATTCGTTTCAATCTTGTGTTGGAGATATATGTTATATATACAAACTAGACAGATATGAGCAAGCGTCAACATGAAAGAGCATGATGTAGCAAAAAGTATTTTACGCTAGGCAAATCTTTCAAAACATTTAAAGCAAAAAGAATCTCATTTTAAGGGAGGGCAATGACCATTTTTCAAGGCGAGTAGATTTTTTGCCATTTTGGCTACTAAAAACAGATTTGCAAGCATTTTGATCATACATACATCTACATACATACAGTATTTAGTGCGCCATTCCCAAAAGGCTCAGAGTGCTTACAGAATAAAATGACTTAAAACTATCACAACAGCATGTTGACCTGATTCCTTGTAGTTAAACTTCTTCTCACACTATTTTGTCAGAACCACACACACACATTTGCAAGTCAATAAATAACGGTAAAAGAAAAATGTAATACTGCGCTAAATTGCAAAGGGCTTCAAATTCACAGAACTTGTATCGTTGGGTGCAAAGCAGTGAACAGAATAGCCATTATTTTTAGCCAGTATTCTATTCTATTCATTACTTTGCACCCAACAATACCACTTCTCTAAAATTGAAGCCCTTCGCAATTCAGCACAATATCTACGTATCTAGCAGCCGCAGCCGAGATGCTGTTCACCATGGAGCGCCAATGTCACTGTCCGTCACTATGGGGATGTCAGATGGATCCTAATGGATGTCTCGAGCAATCATGTAAATGTAGTAAAGGGAGCGACGATCCCTGTTTGGGCATGGGTAAACATCAAACGGGCAAATCGTGTATCGGCGATGGGCAACAGAGATGAGATTTGGAGGATATTCCATCTGTGTTTTGATGCAAGATTCAAGATTCAAGATCAATTTATCAGCATAAACATATCGTACGTGACAGAAATGTATAATACCGTAATTAATATAAATAATACCTAAACGTATTGTAGACTGTACTAAGATGAACAGGTGAGGGATAGGATATGCTATGGACCAGTAATGGACAACCCATAGGGCTTATGGTTATTGTGGCCCTGTAAAAGTACAGGTAAAAAAAATACTCAATATTACCAATAATGATGCAAGTAAGGGATGATAGAGAATGTTACATAGGTAAATATACAAACAAAAACAGAGACAAACAAACAAAAACAAACATTATCTAAGCTAAACAAACCTCAAGGGAATACGGGATACGGGAATTTGGACAAGAAGACAGACTTTTCAACATGTCTTGTGGAGGTATGACTCAATAATATTTCATAATGAGGGAGCAGAGATAGAAGCGTAGAGGTGAAGAAAAGGAAAGAGATAGAAAGGGGATGAGAATTGGTGAGGAGAGAAAACATAAGGACTTGGGGGAGAAATTTAAAAAGAATTGTACGGGTTGATGAATGTTTTTTCAGTTGAGCTTTTAAAGTATTTTGTTGTAATTGTGTGATGGATTCGGGAAGATCATTCCAAAGTTTTTGCGCCGTGATCAACTGAATAAAGTGCTTTTCAGAGGAAGATTTGGGAGGGGGAAGATGAAGTTTGTCGGCTTTGGCTGGGGTTAGAGCTGTGGTTTGTCTGTTTGTCGGTAAAGTAATTGGCTAAAGTTCGGAGTAAAGGATTGTTGTGATTAGTCAAAAACATGAAGAGCGCGGTTGAAGTTGGTTGAGGTGTTCTAATTTAAGTGTTTTCAGTGCGTGAAATAATGGCAAAGTGTGAGTTCTGGGGGTGCGTTTGTGATAGTGCGAATGGCCCATTTCTGTGGGATTGTTTTAGTTGGTGAGTCGTGAATGATAGTTGGAGCCCCATATGATGTTACAGTAGATAAGGTGTGGGAGAACTAGTGTGTTTTTAAGGTGTAGTCTGGAAGGTGGTGTTTAATCTGTAGATTGTACCAAATTGAGTGAGACGACTTTGGTAGTGACAGAGTTGAGTGTTCAGTCCATGTTAGTTTGTCGTTGATTGTGATACCAAGAAAATTTGGTTGAGTACCTGGGAGATTGTTGGTTATCATTTGTTAATGTTGCTTGTGATTAGTGTTGTGTGTGTAGAAAAGCATGTGTTTAGTTTTTAAACATTGAGAGAAAAGTTGGTTAGAAAGTTAGCCCGAAACCAGTCAGTGATTTTTACGAGTTCATGATTCATGTTGTTAAAAAAAAAAAAAAAAAAAAAATGTTTGTAAAGAAAAAATGTTTGTGTCATCTGCCAATAAGATTAGTTTTTGTGTGTTAGAGATGTTGGTGAGGTCATTCATGTAAATGATGAAAAAGAGGGGTCCAAGGATTGAGCCTTGGGGACGCCAACTGTTGAAGGTTTGATGGATGATGGGGTGGAGTGTACGTAGGACTGATTGTGAGCGGTTAGTAAGTGACTCCTGAACCACTCCAAGGCTACTCCACGGACAAAGTAAAGCTTGTGAAGAAGAATGTGCAGTCAATGGTGTAGAAAAAGCCGTGGAGAGATCCCAGGAATACCCCAATGGTGTGGAGGTTTATTTTTAGTGAAGGGAGTGGTTGTTAGTTAAAGGAGTGCCATGTAAGTCGAGAGTTTGGGCCTAAAAACATATGTTCACCCCCCCCCCCCCCCCCCTTCGACAAAATGTGTGGCGGGTTGAAGAATGTAGCCAGACGTGTGTACATGACTTTTACAAGTAGTTTGAAAAAGATGGAAGAACAGAAAGGGCATGTAATTTTGCAATGTTATGTGCATCTTTGTTTTTGTCAATAGGATGACTTTTGGTGATTTGAGGTGATCTGGAAAAGTTCCGGTGAGAAGTGATTGGTTAATAGGTGATCAGAGGCGAAATGATGTTATATGATTTGTTAGCAATCCCAGGATCTTTCTTGTCGGTTTTAACAGGTGGCGAAGTTTGTGCATTTCATCAACAGGAACACTGGATTCAGGAACATTGAGGTGGATGTGTTTTTTGGAAGGTGTTTGTTAAATGGGTTATTTGAAGGTGGAATTGTAGCTAAGGTTGTGCCCAGGTTAGTGAAGTTATCCGTTGAAATGCGTTAGCTATGTCAAGCGGGTCAGTTAGCTGCTTTTTATGAGTGAAAAGGTAAGGGATTTGTTTCGTGGATACCTTCCTACCTAGAATGTTGTTGAGGAATGTCAAGGTTTTGGTGAGATCAATTGAGTTTGAATTTGTTCTGTGTTGTGTTTTTTATTGGCAAAATACAGCAATAATGTGAGTTAATTTGTTTGGTTATTGTTGTATGTTTGGTTGCTGGTGTGTTTCTTCAGGTATGTTTGTAGAGGCCGTGCTTGCGTTTGATTGACTTGGAAATTGCTGTGCATTCCAGGGCTGTTATGGTTCCGATTTTTCGGGTTCTTTGTAAGGGGAATGATTCGTTGTAATTTGCGTAAATAAGGTCATGAAGTTGCGTACGCTATGTAGGGTCATTCGGTGAGTATATGTTCCCATGGTTCAGTTGAGCTACGGTTAAATGTGCGAATGTTGTGATCTCTGTAGTCACGCTTAGTGATGTTGTTTTTGTGGCATCCTTATGCTTAAGGGATGTTAATGTGGAATATTGGGAAGTGATCTGTTAGTGTCAGTGACAAATCATCCCTGGTGTAGAGTCTGTGTCAAGTGGAGTTGGTGATAATGTTATCCATGAGCGTGGCGTGTGTTGCGTTAATTCTTGTAGGTCTGTTAATTTTAGGGATATAAGAGTTTGCAAGTGGTGTTAATAAAGTCGTTAATGTGCGGATGAGTGGAATAATTGAGAAGATTGAAATTAAAAGTCAACCGACAAAGGCATCAAGGGTGGTTTTATTTAGTTCAGTGAGAAGCTGCTCGAGGCTGTTGTTAAAATTTTGGATTGTGGTGTTCATGCAGTCTGGTAAATGAACTCGACAGTATGTTTGGGTCTATTATTGGTGTTAATGGTGAGTTCTATGAAAAGTGAGTCAAATTATGGTCCTGGGTTGGGTCGATGATTGGGTATGTGAGAGGTATTTTTTTATGTAAAGACAAACTCCCCTTCCTCTGCCATGTGAGTGCTCCTGGACTGTACTGTAGACATTAAAGTGAGGTGGTGACGTGGTGTCAGTAAGCCATGGTTATGAAAAAAAATGCTAAGACAGAGAAAGAGTGGTTGAGGTGATAAGGTATATAGTTAGTGATTTCTTCATATGATTGTGATAATACGACAGTTGAAATGGAAACGGAAAAGAGTCGGTTGATGGTTTTATTAGTGTGTGAAAGCTGTCGTCAGTGTGATACGGGAGTCAGAACCAGAGTTTGTTGTGGGTGTGGTGAAGGATGGGTGGTCACATGGGTTGTGAGTAACGGGTGCTGCAAAGGGAATGTAAAGTTTGATGATGTTCAATTAGTGTTGGTGAAAAATTCATTAGTGATGCGCGAAAGTCTTCGTCGTGAAGATGGTGGTTAAATGGCAGTTCGTATATCGCAGGGCATGCATACTGACAAAGGATAAGTCAAAGGGAAAAATAGCTAGGGGGTTATAAGGGAGCGAGAGAGAGACCGGAGCATGAGAGAGAGAGAAATAAGAGAGAGAGTGTGTGAGAGAAAGGGAGGAAATTGAGAGATGGTTGATAGGTAGGTGAAAAAGGAAGAAAGAAGAGCAAATGAGAAAGCGGGTAGATAAAAGTGATACAATACCTGTAGACAAGAGGTGTGACAAGTCAGACAAGACGAAAGCAATAAAGACAATCACAGGAGTAAAAACAAACAAGGGCTAAGAAATACAAATTGCTAACTTATTTATACAAAAACTTAAGTAAAGAAAAAGTAAAATAACTAGAATTTCATTTAAGTTTTAAAAAAAAAACAGAAAACAATTATTAAATATTATTTATACATAAACTAAGATACTAATAATTTACAATAACATTATAGCGATTAAAAGTACAGTACTCACAATTTAATACACGCTAATGCACTGTGGCAAAGCAAAAATCAACAATTAACAGTTAAAAATAAGATATAATACAGCATTGCAGATAGTACATGTATAGTACATGTAACTGATATTGAATCAGATATAATAAGTGAAAATAAAACATAAGGCGGTTAAAATCATCTAATATTGAGATGACCAGATGGTACATGGTGTATTAAACAAGAAGGTCTAATTTAAAGGGGACATGCGAACACCAGTATGTATAAGAGGGTGTTGAACTACTAGGAGGAATCATGAGGATTGAACAAGCAAAAAAAACGAAAAAAAAAGAAAAAAAACCGAACTAGAATAGATACACGCCCATGGCTGAACAAAAATTGAGTAGTATTAACACCGTAAATGCATGATATGATGTAGACATATTGGGCCTATAAAATGAAATACAGTACATAGAGGGCATAAAAATGAATTAGAGAACGATAAAAGATAAAGGATAAAGAAAATAGAAAGTACGTGTAAGATGGGCATAATGACGTAATATAAAGAAGTAATACATGTATATTAAGTGGCTTATTGTGGTAAATAAAGTTCCAATACAAGTATCCCCATGTACTTGAAGTCCCAGCACAATATAATTACCAATTCCAAATACCATTTACTTTGAGGAAAACATATCAGTCTACTCTACCATGTCTATCATGAAATTCCACCACTTTCTTAATATAACTAATGCATTTTTAGACATTTTAAAGCAGTTTAGATGCCATGCAAGACAATAGTCCACCCAAGATGTTGTATCCTAATATCAGCCTGGTTAGTGTACCTATAAACATTTACAGTGCATAGTTGTATTCATTTAATGCTACCTGATCATTTGATGCAAAAACTTAGCTAGGTCGCGGAAAATCGCGTCGGCATCATTTTCACTTTAATGAGCTTGATTACTTCACAATCAATTTCATTTAATGCTCGCCATATGCATATATAGGTCGTCGATTCTTGTTATAATAACTTTTCATCGATAGATGACACCGCAACGTATCGTTTGTCAAGTAAAATTTGCAGTTTTCAGGAGATTCTAAAATACAGAGCATGAAAGCTAAAAAAGGAAAGCTGAAAATTTTACGGATTTAGGTTAATTACTGCTGTACCTTTCAACGCTGGCTTTTGTTTAGTACACGATTAGCGTGTTTGTCGCTCACAAAATGAGGATAATTAATCGCAACGGATTTCCTTTCATTGCCCCGAGTAGAAGTGCTGCTCTTTTTTTTTCTCTCTCTCTCTTTCTCTACCCCTCTATCTCTAAAAAAATACCGAGAATGGTTGAAATTAGTGTTGTAAGACTCGCTTATTCCGATTATTTAAAGGTGCAACGAGAGATTTCAAGGCATCCATATTTTCTGTCACATGTAATGATGTCATATATAGTCAGGTAGAACGTTCATGTGACCGTACAGTTGAGTATGGACACAATTTGTTTGCTGAAAATGATAGATTAGAGTGTGTAGAATAGGAATCTGCCGGGTGCCACCTGGGCATCCTTGAGCATTTTGAGAAATCCGTCGCCATAAATGATAATTATCTATTCTGCTCTATATTATCAAACTATGGAGTTACTAAAAAAAATATACTATAGGATCCAATGAACAAGTGTATGGCACTTGTAACATTAAGTCATACTTCAAATTCAAAATGGAAGCGAAATCCAATAATTTTAAAATATGCCCTATAACAGCAAATACCTGCAATAAAAAATAGACGTGAATTACTTAGGTTATGTTGTTAGACACAATAAATGTATTTCTGATACTTTTAAAATTGTAACATGACGTCAATCAATATGGCAGCCAAAAACGTGAACATCTTCAAAATATACTTAACACAAATTTATAAGTGTTACAGCCTTCAAATCAAAATCAATGTGTCAATGTAGGAAATTACAAATTTCAGAATTTTTGTACCAAAGAAATAAATCTCACCTCAGTCCTTTCATGGAGATATTTTTAATAGAAAGCTATCAGTGCAAAAAAAAAAATTGGATTTCTTTTAGGAACACAGGTTACATGAATCTCTAGTTACACCTTTAATGTAGGGAGAGCTTTAATATAAATTTTAGGTCAATTATTTAATACTTTTCGATTTTATGCTGGGTGTTTAAGAAGCAATAACTTTGTCATTTGTCATTTTACAAATAATCAGAGCTAAAAAATGCGTGGTTGCATACATTTTTTCGTTGTTTCCCTGGAAATAAAATCAGTGAAGGCACCATTGGTCCACTTCGTGTAGACACTCCCTTCTCGCTCCCAAGAAATATGCACCGTGACGATTGTGTTGTTTACACTGGAGTATTTATTTAAGTTACGCGGAACAGCGGCGTAACTTACTGTGTTCTTACCACTTCTTTCTTTTTTTTCTTCTCACAATTTGCTTCTTCTAGATTCTTGTCTTTATTATTAATTAGTAAATGTAATCTAGGCATTCTATTACGTGTTTTTAAATATGATTTCTAAAATAAATTATGGATGGCAATCTGGTACAATTTGAACAACCAATCTCAAAATGCATATGGGAAACTTCATTGTTTAAAATATTGAGCGTAAAATTTAAAAATACTGATAATCGTCAAGTTGAAAGTTAAACCGATTGTCTCTCTCTATCACACTTTCTACCTCTCTTATATCATTTTGTTTGTCATGATGATATGTGTTTTAAACGAAACTTAGTAAGAAAGACAAACTATAAAGCTCGTTCGCGCTTGTAAGACCAACCCACAGTGGAAGATCCGTCTTTAACCAGCTGATAATTTCATCGTGCAGTCGATCAGCCCTGGAAGCACTTCACAGTCATTGAAACACATTCCCAGGACTTTGAGCTACTTCTAGCCCACATTCGCTCCAGTAGTTTCATGGTATTAGCGCGGTGAAGCTGAACCATTGCTAAAGCTAGCGAGACATAGGCACTTCTGGCTGGAACCTATCCTTGATTCTAAACATAATGTCGGGCCTCTAGGCTGTTTTTTAATGAAACTGTTATTGGTTATTACTTGGTCTTCCCACAAAATCGTACTCGCTGTATGCAAACACAGGGCAATTTTTACTGATAAAATCCTTGGTGTGAGAGGCCAAGGAAATTGCCTAGCACGGGTCCAGAAGGTGGGTTAAAGATTTGGCTAATGGTTTGTGGCTCTCCATAATCGCAGTTTGGTAGAAGTTCCACACCGATCTTTGTGAAGGAAGTGCTTTGTGCGACCAACGCCGGATCTGAGCCTGTTGAGATTGGTCCATGCTTTCCTATCAAGGTTACAATCTTTGGGCCTGTTAGATGGGCTGCCGACAAATTACTTTAGGTTCAAGGAAGTGGATGACCATTTCTCAGACCATCTATCATCCATCCAGGAAGATCGATAGGGATGCTGCGACTGCAGTGACATGGATTGGGTAGCAAAGTGATTTCATGGAATTCTCTAATCCTCAGAGGGTGTTGGTAGGGGGAATAGGCTACCAGGCAACTAGAGATTTAATCGGGTACTAAATTCTAGATTTAATTTGTTCAAGAACTAGAATTCTGCTCTCCCCGTGGTTCATTTGGATTTGGGCAAATGGACCACGAGAATATCCCTTCCTTCGAAGGAGACGTTAAGCCGCCTATTCCATGTACAGAGAGTGATACATGTACATGTATATCACAGTTAGTTTCATGAAGAGTAGGGTGGTAACCCCTAATTGTCCCAAAACGTCCTGGTCAGTTTTTAGGGATACCCCTAGTAGATTGGTTAATCACTGTTGGGTAAATTGTAACCCCATCCAGTCTCTCAGTTTCGTTCGTAAGCCCATTATTGAAATGGAAAAGAGAGCGCAAGCCTGCATCCGTCTTCAAGGCAGCCAAGTGGAGGGCAGAGAGCGCAGTAAAGAAGATGGAGGTAAAATCTTGAAATTTCTAATAACTGAAGCTATTTTTTTTCAATAACAGAATTTACCTTTGTCGCAAGAACAAAAGAAACCATAAACAAAAGAATGTGCTTATAGAATGTGTATTTTCTAAAGACAACTAAAAGAGTAACATTCGTGGATAAAATGAAAAAGTGGTTCAATTTTGAATCGACCATAACTCGGATAATATCTATTGCGATGTAGGAAGCCTTTTCAGATGTGTATTAAATTTGTATGTTTTACTTTTTTTCGCGAAATTGAAAGGCGCTTTGAGGGTTTTCTTTTTTGAGACACCCGGTGTGAAAGTAATTATAGTCCTCCCGGAGCCACAGTCCGGGCGCCATAGACTACAACGGAATAAAGCGTGAAACTAATAATATAATAATATTATATAATAATAATAATAGAACGCATTTATATGGCGCTCTACAGAGAACTCCTCAATACAACAACTACTTAAAATGCGAAATTAATATACAACATAATAAGGAAAACTAACAAATCCAAAGTTAACACATTTCTAAACATCATGAAATAAGTATGTTTTCAGGAGCCGTTTAAAAACACTCAGGCTGGTGGAAGGTGCCTCTCTAATATTAACAGGAAGCTTGTTCCACAGCCTAGGACAAATTACGTTAAATAATCGGTCACCAAATCTATGCTTGGTACGAGGGATAACAAGCCGTGTAACATCAGAAGAAGACCGTAGCCTTCGTCTTGAACCATTGGAATTACAACACATACAAATTAAGACCATCAGTAAGGTATGACGGAGCTTGGTAGACGCCGCTTGCAGGATTGAGCTATTATAGTCAAGCGGCGCTATCGCTTGAACTATGTCATCGAGCGGCATCGCTCTAAAGTTGAACTCAAGTCAACTCAATGCGATTTGCCGCGTTGGGAAAAAGCGGCAGCTCGAGCGGCAGGGAGATCGATTTATCGGCTTGACGCTTTGCCGCTTGGGTCACCGCTAGCGATTCTGACATGATTGCGTAGTGACGTAAATTTCATTATCAGAGCGGCAAAGCGGTAAGCGGCATGGCACTATGTAATGACCTTTATACACATAAAGAAGGTTTTTGTAACTGATACGTTCCTTAACAGGCAACCAATGAAGAGTGATCAAAGTTTTGACAAGCTCTGGTTACGACCACATGCGAACACCAGGCGCGCAGCTTTATTTTACAAGCGCTGGAGCCTTTTGAAATCTATTCAGTGGCACCATATAGTAATGAAATTATTATTTCTTCTTCTTATTATTATTTTATTATTATTGGGTTCACTTTGGATGCCATCTTGAATATCTCGGGAAAGCCCTGGCCCAAACCCGAGAGCAATGCATTTTGTGGTGTAGGTGGACCCTTTCAGCCCATGTAGTCAGCGGCGCTATTAGTATGAATAAACATTCTGGGCTCCCGCCATCATATAGTAGACTTTTCGACTTTTTGTGATCGCGTACGCGCAAGAGTATGTGTGTGCGTGAGTGGTCTGTGTATATAACCTTGCGCAAGTGTGAAAAAATCGCGCAAGCGCGCGTGTGTGTATGCATGTTAGTGTTTTGGGAGGGGAAGGTGTTGTATGGGTTATTAATGTCAAGAAACCACACATACATTAGGCCAAAAAAATGTTGTGTTGCCCTCTTCAGCTTAAAATCGGTCGGTCGGTTTTTTACCCTTTTATTTTTAAACTCATTTCTCCAGAAAGTGATTGCTATTCATGTAAAATCCAGCTAAATACGTAAGAGGAGCATTCAAATATCACATAGCAGCTATTGCACTTTCGACCTCCTTGCACTCACATGACGAATTCTGTAGCATTAGAACAGCCTGATAAATCTGGAGGTTTGGTGTAAAGTCCTTAGTAGAATCTTGAGAACATGAAAGTCACGGAATCAAGCTAAAACTATGATTGGTTGAATTAACATCATCAAAGATCTGTAGTTCCTCGGTGTTGTTCTTTATTCCAAACATGCAATATAAAAAATGCTTAATACCAACTTTCCAAACAAATTACGTGCCAATTTTGCTTAAAAAGCTCGTAAAGTGACAAATAACCGCGGATATTCCATGAAACTACCGTTACATATTAATGCAATAGTGTTCTTTATTACACCTTTGTTTGTTTGTTTTCGAAATAATTATACACGCTGAGGAAAAGAATCTTTTTTTTTTTTTTTTTTTTTATACAATAGCGCAATTTTTAAATAGCACATGGTCAGACTAGATGGTTTTAATTCATTGTTAGGGTTATATAATTCCGTTTTTCTATTAAACCACTCGATATGTGGTCAATAATTATTTTATAGTGTATATTATTTAATATTATTCATTGTACGGGTTCTCCTTTAATGTCAAGAAACCACACATACATTAGGCCAAAAAAATGTTGTGTTGCCCTCTTCAGCTTAAAATCGGTCGGTCGGTTTTTTACCCTTTTATTTTTAAACTCATATCTCCTGAAAGTGATTGCTATTCATGTAAAATCCAGCTAAATACGTAAGAGGAGCATTCAAATATCACATAGCAGCTATTGCACTTTCGACCTCCTTGCACTCACATGACGAATTCTGTAGCATTAGAACATGATAATTATGCCTCAGCTTGATAAATCTGGAGGTTTGGTGTAAGGTCGTTAGTAGAATGTTGAGAACATGAAAGTCACGGAATCAAGCTAAAACTATGATTGGTTGAATTAACATCATCAAAGATCTGTAGTTCCTCGGTGTTGTTCTTTATTCCAAACATGCAATATAAAAAATGCTTAATACCAACTTTCCAAACAAATTACGTGCCAATTTTGCTTAAAAAGCTCGTAAAGTGACAAATAACCGCGGATATTCCATGAAACTACCGTTACATATTAATGCAATAGTGTTCTTTATTACACCTTTGTTTGTTTGTTTTCGAAATAATTATACACGCTGAGGAAAAGAATCTAAATGGCTTTGGAACGCAATATTGAATAACAGATGGGCTTGTAAATATTTCAAATTTAATTCAAAAATCAAAACCTTGACCATAAACCATATCACTCATAAGAATATACTTCTAGCCAACTATATACCATTTACCTTCCCCAACTTACCCTGGGGCTACGCAAATCTATTCACCAGGTACCATTACGAACAACATCAAGCAAATCCATTATGCTATCGGTACGCGACCAATAATGATGGTGAATGGTAACTACTCACAATATTTTGTTATTCATGTATATAGTATATCGATGGCATTCACGTATATTACGCCTAGCCTGATGTTCCTGTTCTTGACACAATGGAGATGGGTTTGTTTACATGCAAATAGTAAAGCCATTCGTTATTGTAAGGTAACATAGGACTGTTAGCTAATGTCCCAAAAAGTTCATAATGATGGAGTCAATAGTTTCTAAGATACGACCCCAACAATTTTACAAAAATGTGGAGCTGGTAAACTACAAGAGTGGCACTGAAGAAAAGAATGGCAAATACAATTTTGATTGCAATCAATATTAATTGCCAATTTTTCTTGGCAGAACAACTTCTACTAGATTAAATCACTTCATTTACATAATTATTATTAAACTGATAATGATAAAGCATAATTTATTGGTAAAAAATACTTTTCAGGACGATATTAGATACAAATATTACTAAGTCGTCGACAAACTGCGCATTACATAAATTATAAATGCTTTGGGCTGCAACATGCTTGTTACAGTCTGAACTTTATGAATAGAAAGTAAAATCTGTTTTGAACCAAAAAATGCAATAACAAAGTCAATATACTCATTCGGATATTCAATTTGGGGTTAAGATAACTCTTTGTGTGCTAGTCACAAAAAAGCCGATTGATTAGCTCTATGCTGAAATATACGTGTTTGCTGATCATACATGTCTAATTCCACCTTTTAAGGTGGTAGTTATATACTATCGTCTCGATTTGGTAAAATGGGTCCTGCAGGTTACATGATTTCTGGGATCATATCTTAAACAATATTGAATCTTACCTTACAACAAAGAACAAATAGTCATGTTCTTTTGTTCAAAACATATGGCGCCTGGCACCAAATTTTTTGGGACATACTGTACAGGATTGACTACGTGAACTGTTGGTTTTCCTATCTGGATACAGCTTTCCAAAATAATCTCCTACGCTGCAAAATGTCTTATGATACATAGATAATAATACATTGGATATTTCAGGAATAGGATTTTATGGTACAAGGTGTATTGGTTGCTCAGAAAAGTAGGGAGGGTATATTTGTAGATTAGATTTATCTCAGAATCTCAGATTGTTTGTAATCTTCCAGAGATGTATAGAACAATTGAAATTCTTTGCTGCAAAAGAATCTAGCTTGTTGACAAAATGCTGTGTGGGTCTATAAAAATTGAATACCAGACGGCCTGTCCAACCCAAAACACAAACACCAAACCATAATCATTAATTTGTGGTGTCTGTAGGTGTCTTTTCCCAAAGGATGACTAACACGAGGAATCCTTCGAAAGCTAAACACTATATGCTAACCTCGTGAATTTGACTGCGGTGAAATAGTGGTCAAAATCTTTGCCAAATTTCAGTACCAGCAGGACGTTGACCCTACTCTCAGGCCTGTAATTAGCGTAAAATAATATATATTTGACTGTAATTATTTCAGAAAGTAGCGTATGAAAAAAGTACTAGAATATAATGGCAAGCATACCAACGATCATATTAGGAGAATAAAGTCACTTCCTAAGCACTTAATAACCGGTATGTCAATGACAGGCACCCTGAGATGAACAGTAGCCGGTCGGTACAATACCCAAGCAGTAATGGAACGTGTATCCTGGGATGAGGGAACAGCCGAGTATAAATACATTTTGACCCGATTTCAATCACGGAAAGTGGCGCTCGCTGCTTACTCTGCGTAAAATTGAAGTGTGTTGTATTGACACTAGAGTTGAACGTTGGTCAGATTTAACATTGTGTCCCCCTTTCATCAATATTGTCAGCATAACCCTATTGAGATAATAGGGAGGAATTTCCAGCAAATATTGAGTATTTACCCAAGATTGGTTGGAGTGTGTCTAGGGGCCCTTGCGTTTTCCTTCAGTGTCATTGAATTTGCACTACTAGTTTCATTCAAATTGCATATTTATTCAAATAACAGGGCAGTTACCATTTCCCTCGTGTGTTTTGCATTGATTATGAAACGAAGAGTTTTAAAAACGAACCATTAGTAAACACGCTTCAACAATTCAGAAAACCCACCATTTTAAAACCTTTTTTATCCAGAACTCCAGTTAAAGGTGGTTGTTCCGATTTATGTGTATTGTGTTCTCTACGTTGATATGCTAAAGCCGGCACTTGCACATACACCCCATCACGTACCGTGGGAAACAAACTGCGGTTTTGAAGGTTAGACGCGATAATGCATGTTGCAAAGCCCTACTCAATACTGTGCTAAAAGTGGTTAACCACTAAATGGGCTGTTTTTGTTTTAATATCTTGGGAATGAAACTGGATCCGAGGCCAAATTTCCAGACGACAATGAGACAAATACGCCTTTCATCGATATCAAAATCGAATCTACTTCCGGGTAAATCAGGGGGTCCCAATGACGATCGGAATAAGCACGCCCCCTTTAAATCTATATTCAAAGAAACTAGAAAGATTTGGCGATATATGAATTCGCTTCGACTGACAGTACCACTAGAACGTAGAACTGAACGCTCATGGCATGTTATATTCATTGCAAATATTTCCTTTTCTGCGTTTATCTTTCGAGTATTAATTTTGATATTAACTAAATCTAGGAGATCTAGGGGTTAGTGGACCCTATATTTTGTTCATGAGACACACTCTGTGGTGCATTGTAGTGTTCGTACGGGCATGGAAATCACTTATATCACGTATAAGTTCGTCAGTACGTCCTTTGGTTTATGAGGTATCTAAAAGATCCATGTGCAAAAAACTTTTCTTAGGAATTTCATTATAAAACTTAAACAAATATAGAGGAGTGTAAACATACAACCATTAATGTCAAAATATAAGAATTCAATAATAGTTGTTAACTCTCAAAATTAGGAACTTACGTTGATTTGGGAATGCGCAACTGAAACGAAATGTCTTAAACTGCTTTTTATTTCTCAGCGGCTGTGTCATTTCAGAGTAATACAATTGGGTAATACAAAATTAGTTATATACATCAAGCATTAAAATCGTCATTCTAGGCCGACTTATCATTTTAGTTACAGAGAGTTTACTCCCTTAGGTTTGCACCGGTATTTGTAAATTAGTCGTGCTAATTGCATGTATAATATATTTCATGTTTTAATTACACGTGTATGTAAAATAATAATAAGATCCGCACCTTATTCATTTCTTTATTCTAATTTTCCACATGGGTACTCCCGTAGTTAAGGTGTTCCTAAGGGACCCTGCCAATTATCTCGAAAGAGGCGGCGGATTTGAAAATTCCTTGCCAAGATAAGTGCAACTAAAAGAAAGAAAGGTAGTCATGTGGAAAAACTAATACCGACAACATAATCCTTCAGCTCATTCGTGATCTTTTGAAAGCAATAACTGGGACGCGTGGATCGAAAACAACTTAAATGACATTTTTTTGACATTTTAAATTCATTTCATTAAATTTCATTTCATTTTATTTGCCAGCATAAAGACATACAAAACATACACATAAAAGGATAAAACATTAAATTGCACTGTATGGTAATTAGATAAACCACCCAGAAAATACAGAAGCATCATAGCTGCAAAGGAGAGTCCGCAGCATTTGCACTAGAGGTACAAAACATAAAGGGACAGACAAAAGAAGCCTGGCGAGGATAGACCAAACAGTGGCATGTGACACTATCAAAGTAGCTACCCCCAAAACTACTCAACCACACAGAAGAAGAGAAGGAACAGAAAGCAGTGGAAAAACTACGAACAATCCAACACAAACCATGATTAAAAAAATATATATTGCGCATGAAAAGCTACAGAATACTAGAAATTACCAACTGCTTTCTCTTACGTGAAACTTGAGGCTAGATAGGAAGCCGTTAAGATTAATGACAAGCCTATCTCTTATATTTTTGGGGAGAATTTCAAAATGAACTGGGAATCTATTAAAAACAGTATATTTGAAACAATCAGTCCGAGCAAAAGTATGACGAAATTAGAGAGTGTCTACATGGCGTGTATTCACTGATATATAATCAAAAGGGTTAATATCATAAACGCCATAGACACTTACTAACAAATGCAATTGAGATGTACAGAAAGCGGTTGGATAATGAACTAAGACCTAAATTTTGAAGGCGGGATTCATAGGTAAGCCCCCCTGGGAGCGGGAATACAAACATGAGCAAGCCTCTGTTGAACATGTTCAATTTTCTTAATATGACCGGTCTGGTATGGCATCCAGGCTGGGATACCATACATTAGGACGACAAAGGGTAGAGTATAATTTAACTAAAATATTTGCATCATTGCAGCGAACCAGCCGCCTAATGAAACCATGGAGCCTAGATGCTTTAGCAGTACCATAGTCAACTTGATCCCCCCATTTCAAATTTGATGAAATAAAAATGCCCAGGTATTTATGACAATGCACAACACCCACATTGGACTGGAGGATTTTGTAGGGTTTCCTGCTCAGGCGCACAACCTTACATTTATCAGGGTTTAGTGACATTTGATTAATGTCACACCATTTAACAATACTATTTAGATCTGTCTGCATGATTTTGATGTCATCTTCTATAAAGCGGATAGGCCTATATAACAAAGTATCATCTGCATATTGAGGAAGACGTGAATAGACATGGTCTGGTAAATCTAGCCCTAAAACTGAGCCTAGTGGAACACCCGACAGGACAAGAATCCAACTTGAGGAAACGCCCCTGAACTGAACACGTTGAAAACGATTTGTGAGAAATGAAGACATCCAATGCCAAAGTGACCCACATATACCATAACTATGTAATTTGTTAAAAGCTTTACTCCAATCTAAGAAGATGACATCAATATCAGGAGGTGATCTTTCATCAAGAATTTGAGCCCAGTGGTGACAGACTGAACTTAGGAGAGTGGTACATGACCTGCCAGAAACAAAGCCGTGTTGATGATCTGATATCAGGCCAACATCGTGGAGATAACTTACCAATTGATCTGTAACCACCCTCTCTAACAGCTTTCCAAACCACTGAGCACAAAGAAATGGGGCGGTTTTATGGACAGTTTGAACTGTTACTCAGATTTGTGAATAGGAACCACATTGGCTCTCTTCTCTTCCAGTCATCAGGTATTTGCCCAGCACGAAGCGATAATTAAAAAAGATGGCAAGAGGTGTAGCAATCTCACCAGCTGTGGCTGCACATGGTTGATGTTAATGCCATCTGGGCCCGAGCTTTTAACCTGACTTTCGACGGTTAAGTAGCTCAAGATCTGATTAGGCATGGTACTAAACAGATTCTATTTGAGGACCATTGGTCCATTACAATACATGATTTTTATAATCTTGAGTCTATTTCACTAAAATTTGAAGCAAAAAAATAATTAAAACTACCTGTTTGGTTTGCCCTTATAGCACGAACGAAGGACCAAAACTTAGTTCCGTGGTTATAATCATTATCAGGCCACATACCCTTCAGATATTTTGTGATAATCCCTTCTGATCTGAGACTTTAATCTGTTTTCTACATGTTTGTTTTGAATTATTGGTATCAATTATTGGTATTTTATATCAAATAACGAAAAAGCAACATTAGATACAAAACAAGGGTCCAGCAATACTGTGGTTGGTGTTTTGAAAAAGTACGATATTTTGATTAGTCTCTTCAAAAGCATCTGTTGACAACGAAAATCATATACGGTTATTTATCAATGTCAATATCACGTTCGTGTATTAGAAAATTATGTCTTTGGACGTGTGACATATGCTTAATGTTTTGTGTTCGCATCACTACTACTCTAGTAGCTCATGGTGCTTTTGTATGCATTATATGTCCAGAGCTAAACTCTTCAGGAATCCACTAATTGAAGGTCCAGGAACATTATTTGGTTGGTAACATAATTCCCACTGACGCCGAAAATGCTGAAATGGCCACGCCCCTTTTTTGGGGGTCACGCCCCTTTTGAGCGAAGTACTACTGACTGTATCTACAGAACCGTTGGACCTAGAAGGTTGAGAGACCACTCAAAATGTGCGGAATTGCCACATTATGGGGGGTCAGTAATATATTTTTTCATATCCAAAAGTCAAAGGTTTTTAAGATAATTGTCAAAAACTGATTTCACCATATCGCGCACTATACAATTATGAATGAATTCATAATGTTTTCATGCCAAAACAGGAAAGGAGTTCACCATACACCTTGGATTTTGCTCTAACTCTCCTCAGGGATAATTTTTGGGGTAGCTAAGGGTAGGTCACAAAAAGAAAATTCGTATTACTTTCCAACCTCTCTTGACAGCACACTTTTACATAAAAGCACATTTTTTGGAATTTATCTAAAGTGCACCTGGTATTTCTTGAAAACCAGCAAACGGTAACTTTGAGCATGTTGTTTTATAATGCCGAACACTTGAAATCAATCCGTTCTCATGAAAACTTATCCGACGATGCCTTTTTTACCCAAATATGAAATTTACACAATACTGAACAAATAGTAGGCACACATAGTAGCATAAAAAATACCCAAAAATTTATTTCATATTAACTCTTAGATAGCTGTTTTTAGCTTTAATATGCCATTTTCTTGAATTTTGGCGGCCATTTTGAAAAAGCGCCCTCTAAAAGTACCTATCATAAATCCTAATTATTTAAATATCATTATATAATAGAGATCATTCAGAAATACCCCAAAATTGATTTCATTTGGATTCTCAGATAGCAGTTTCTAGCTTAAATATACCATTTTCTGGAATTTTGGCGGCCATTTTGAAAAACGCCCTCTAGCGAGAGTTCCCCACATTTGCCAGAGGTTGGATCAAAATAATCTTGTTTAGCATCCTTGAAAATGTAAACAAATACCTTCAAACATCTTCACTTTGATTTATATCTCTATTCAATAATAATTAATTGATAACGGTCCCAAAAAGGCTATTATACAGAATTTTGGCAGCCATTTTGAAAAAGCGCCCTCTACGGGTACTTATCATAAATTCTAATTATTTGAATATAATTACACAATAATTAGCATTAAAAAATACCCCAAAATTGATTTCATATTAACTATTAGATAGCTGTTTTTAGCTTTAATATGCCATTTTCTGGAATTTTGGCGGCCATTTTGAAAAACGCCCTCTAGCGAGATTTCCCCACATTTTCCAGAGGTTGGACCCAAAAAATCTTGTTCAGCACCCTTGAAAGAACAAGAAAACACCTTCAAACCTTCTTCCCCAAACTTCTAGAATGGGACTTTAATTTTGAACCCTACTATCTGTCCCTGTAAAGTTCATAAAGGTAGAGTTAATATTGTAAGACAAATTGGTGGCTCCTCCAGTAGCCACTAATTCCTTTAGTGACAACCGATGGAATTTTTTGGTCGCTTGGTGGCACTGGGCCATCATCTCATCCACTTCCAGTTATGGCAGACAGCCCTGCGTTCATTGACAAATTGCGCCATTAATATTACTAACATATACATTTCTAATAGAGTGTTTTTACCTTCCTCCAGTCAGTAAGGTCAGTTTGTAAGATCAAAGCGCTTTACATTTATTTCGCTACTACTAGGAAATCATCACAGAATCATATTAAATTCATCAGTAGCCGGCCCCCTGTTAGGCACTCAAACCTATCCACTATACTAGATCACGATATTCCCCTAACAGCTCCCCAGATTTCGTTTGGGTCGACGAGGCAATTGAGATTAAGTATCTTACCCACAAACACGTTGACCACAGTGGGGCTCGAACTCAGTGATGTGGCTAGGGATGTGGTTCCCGGTACAAGATGTTAACGTTGCGCCCCCTAGCAGGTGGGATCCAGAGGGCATCTAATGTGGCCCCGGGAGAAAGCCCCTGGCGGGGTCCGGGGCGGAGCAACCCCGGAAGCTATCGGGTTTTAGCATGTTGAGTGTCTTCGGAAATGTCTCAGTTATCTCATTATCATGAAGCAGATGAACTATACTGTCACTTGCAGGAGTCCAGGGGGCGAATGTTTGCGTGCCTTTTGAGAGCTCTGAGTTATCTCATTATCTTGAAGCAGATAAACTCTACAGTCTGTGACAAAAACAATCACAACAACGGTTATTTTTTTCCATTGTATAAATTTTATTTTTCCTCAACGTAATATCAGCACCCCCTTGAGGTGGCGCCCGGGGCACATGCCCCCCTTGCTCCCCTCAAGTACCCCACTGCCAGTGAGGTAGCTAGGGGATGTGGGGCGCCCAAGGCAACGCTAGCGGGTAGGAAAACGAAAGGCACCTAATTGGCCATGGGCACAGCCCTGTGGGGTTTATAGGCATGTTTGATATAACTACTACCTCTCAACGTCATTTCACCCCCCCCCCCCCATCCCTAGGTGGCGCCCGGGGCACGTGCCCCCTTTCCCCTAACTACGCCTCTGACCTTAGGCTCCACATTCACTTTCACTTCCTCACTAGTCAAAATTATAACCTTGCAGTCCACAAATCCCGAGGGAGGAATACGGGTCCTTCCTACGGGTGTAGTGTATCCCGATGCCGTAGAATATTGGGACGAAATACAATATTTTCTACGGTTTTTTTGCTCTATACCGAGTGACAGTTTCAACCCATCGTCATGAACAAATTGGGAAGGAGCATTAAGTGGAGGGCCAAATTTATTAGACCAATCAATATAACTAGATCTTCTAGAGTGGGCGAGTCTGCACCCACTGAGATCCATTGGTCTGTCATCATGGTCACTATCTGAATTAGCCTCGTCCCTGCTAGATCACATTTTGGTCACGTGGGCCAAACAGATATGACTTACTAAACTATACACACAAAAAGAGTAGCTGCAATCTGCAATCGAATTATATACAATTGGCACTATGAAACGCGAAGAAAAGACAATCGTTTCTAAAAAAAAAATCTATAAAGGGTTTCGATAAAACGACTCTTTCAAGAAGAGTCAACCAAATCACTATCTAACATCTAACCATATACGTCTTGCCCTATTTTCTTTCATCATAATATTTTGTATCTCTTTTTTTTGTATTGCTCATTATTTTTGCGGAAGCGGCTTTCCGCAAAAATAATGGACAAACAAAAGAAACACAATATTATAGGAATCGGTGTTGAAACACCGTCTGTCATTGTCTGTGGGAAGGGAGTATTTATATTATAATCGCATTATGGACACCTGCCATTATCGTCAGCTCCTTGGAATCCAAAGAGATAATAACGATAATAACGAGACAAACATAATAGTCTACCACGCTGAATATATGTTATGTGTGTGTGTGTGTCGCAAGCGAGACTGTATTCAAAATATAAAAGCTGTGGTGTCACAGAATGGAATTTCTACGGGTCAAAGATGAATTACAGATACAAGATACTGTCAATATTCTTGAATCAAAGTTAAAATTTAATTTTATGGATGCCATCAAAGAACGTGGATTTTGCATATGTTAAATAAATTTATTACAAAAGAAGATATGTTATACTGCCCATGACACACAAATCGACAAATTAGAAATAGAGAAATCTTTACCATGATTTAAAAATAGCCGAATCGACCGAAAATTACCATATTCATCCAAAATTGTCTGTCCGTACCACTCTTCCAATATTTCTACATGTAACAAATTCGTTTTTATGTTTGGCCTTAGGTTTAGGGTATTTGTTAGTGTAAGAACGTAAATGTACAATTTTAAAGGGGTACATATGGAACTCTTTCCCAAAGGAGTATTGTGATAGGACATCGGACCTTTAATAATTATAATAATAATAATAAGGCCCGAAAGCTTCCGCACCGCCACCCGAGATGTACAATGGGTGGTGTGCAGTCTACAACGGCATGCACATGATCTTAGCCAAAAGGCCAAGAAGTGATCCACAGCCACAGCCTGTAGCTGCGACTATGCTTTAATTATTACGTTTTTCTTTTGCATATTGATATAAAACCTGTGGTGTCATACTGAACGCAATTATTTCCAATTGGATTGGGCTTTAGTTTTCAATACAATATATAGAGCTGGATGTCCGAATACCTCCGGTAGATTAGCTGGACTGTCTCTTGCTGATAGACTCGTACGCATGCGAATATAGCAAGGGCATCTGGTGGTTTCATTTAAAGAAAATAGTTAAGCCTATGTTCCTTTAAAGGTGCTTGTTTCAATTTATGTGTATTGTGTTCTCTACTTGATATGAGAGACTGGCACTTGCACATACGCCCATCAAGTACCGTGTGAAAGCTTACTTATGGTAGAAGCAATAATGCATAATCAAAGCACTATTCAAAACTGTGCTAATATTGATGGTTAACAATTAAAACGGTGGTTTTTGTGGGCCGCCAGCATAGCTGGCAGGACCACTTTGCTATCCGTTGTGCGTATGTATGTATGTATGTATGTGTGTGTGTATGTGTCACTAAAATGTTAAGTTTTTTTTTTATGGAGGGGCCCACAGCTTATATTCTTTGAATATAGCGAGCGCGAAAGCCGAGAACCGCCAAATTCTAGTTTGTTTAAGTCTTGGGAATGAAATGGATTTGAGAGCTCAAATTTCATTACTACAATGAGAAATATACGGCCTTTCATCTGATATCAAAATCGATACTACTTCCGGGTAAATCAGGGGGTCCCAAAGACGATAGGAACAAGCACCTTTAACGTTAAAATTATATATTGTATCAAAAATACCACTGAATAATTCGAAAATCGAATTTAATTCTGTACTCGACGTATATACAAGATAAACGGCTCAAAAAACAGACCACTCGCAAATACAAGCCTGTCTCAAAAAAAAAATGGTACAATCAAAACCGATTTTTAAAATATTATATCTCAAAAAGTAAGTAAGTCGTATTGGTACATCACAATTCAAAGACAAAATACCAAGGGGTTTTCAGAATTTTTGGTTTCATCTTCAGTGTGTGTCATCGAGGAGATAACTCCAGTTTACTGCGGCACACAAAAATCAAGTTTGGCCACTTCTGGTTGAGTGAACACGTTGTGATCGAATTGTAAACTAATAAGTTATTCAAACTTGGACAGATATGAAATTCTTTAAAAAGCGGTAACTCATAAAAAAAAATCTAAAGATACGAAAACAGGTAAGTCGTAATGATGGAAGTCATGATCAGTATAAGTTCTGGGTTTAGATAGTGAATAACATTCGACATAATGGTGTTTAGAAGAGAACCATGAAACTAGAGCAACCTGGAGGAGAGTTTTATGTCTTAAAGTATCATGAAACGCAAATTCCTACCAACACTTTGATACTTTGCTTCCCAATAAATGTTTTATTGGCTTCAACAATTAATACATGCACAAAGATAGTGCAATATTTTAAACAATTTCTTGATTTGGAGTGTTTATTTTGGTGCATGTAAGTCCTTTCTGGCATGATTTGAAAGATACCCAATTTTGTAATAAAGTCAAAAGTTTCATTTCATTGAGTGCATAAATATTTGCATTGTTTATTATTTATGAAAAGATTTTTATCATTGAAACTGATTATGTTGACTATTCAAATTTGTGTCGTAAAACTAGATTCCTTTGTTTACTTTAATCCGTTTTTGTTTCTTTTGTCAAGGTGCAAGCTTTTGTGAGCTTCAAGGCAGCTGTCAGAAACTGGGCGAAGCAACTCTGGCCATGCATAAAACGTGGCACAAAAATCGATTTTGGTATGTCACACAAATTGATTAATCTCTGGATTGACAAAAGCAAATGAGGATGGAACAAACACAGTGGAAAGCTTGGTCGCTGGTCCTTTAACATTATACCAAGTAAGAATTGACTAATTTTGAAATTTCATATTTAACCAAATTTTTCTGATTGTACCATTTTTTTGAGACAGGCTGTATAATGGGACCTCGTGGAGGATATGTTGGCCATATATGGTAGTTGCTGACATCTCTCGCCTAGCTGCGCTGGGAATGGTCAGAAACGACACTAGCAAATCAAACAAACACATAGCACACCACCCACACACACACACACACACGCGCGCGCACACAACACACACACGCACGCACACACACACACACCACACACACCACCACATACACCGACTTTTATGGCAACTAACGCTGGTTTTCATCCCCCTGGCTGAAATGCAGTTGTTTTTTTTTTTCGGGGGATATTGCGATAGCGCGCATATCAGTGTGGTTCGGAAAGTTTAAGTACGATTTAAACCAGACTTGGGTGAAGGTGCAGTAGGGGTTCCGTCATATGTGGATGATGTCAAAGGTCAAGGACCAAGGTCACCGGTCATCTGAGGTTATGTGTGTGTGGAGTATGGCTGTATGGTATGTATGTATGTATGTTACGTCCTTTTCACGGTTACGTCCGAGTTCCCCCGCCTGGGGTGCAATTGGGATTCCTTCATATGTGGCTGGATGTCCCAGGTCATCCCCCCCCGTCCCAGTCATTGAGGTTATGTTGTCGGGGCTGTCTGTGTGTCTGTATGTCGGTCGTGGTAGGTATGTATGTCTGTTCGAGTATGTATGTATGGATGTATGTTGTAGGTAGTGGATGTATGTCTGTATGTCGTACTTTTCATACATTGTGGGGTGAGTTCGTAAGTTAATGAACCTTGTGGGGTGGTTACCAGTGTGGGGTGCGTCGAACATTGGGGGGTGCGTGTAAAATTGTGGGGTTTGAGTGGTACGGAATAAACCTCAACCGAGTAGGTGGAGGTTTAATTCGTAAAGAATATTGAAGCTAAAAAAATATTCTTAGCGAAGGTAAAGGACTCAGGGGGTAGAGATAGAAGAGATAGAGATATAGAGAGTTTTTTTTTTTTTTTTTTTTTTTTTTTTTTTTAAAATAATAGGATATATATAATAGATATAAAATATATATTTAAGAGATAGATAGATAGTAATATATATATATTATATTTATTAAGATATAATATAATATATATATATAAAACATCATAGTAAACAGTATATTTAAGGGATATCTGGAATTAAGAGTGCTCAATCCCATTCAAGGAGAGCGTTAAAATAAATTACAAAGTATAGCCTCTGAAAAGGCAACCGTTACTCTGCGTTCACGGCATACCTCACTTACAGCACAGGGTATCCGATTCTTCAGACGGATAGAGATCGGAACCTGTGATCGTAAAGTGAGGGTATGCCGTGAAACTCAGAGTAACGGTTGCCGTTTAGAGGTCTATACTTTGTAATTTATATAGATATATATACTATATCCCTGGCACAAAAACGCCGCACGACAGACGTCCTTCGGCAGCGCATGTTTTTCGATTCAGTATTGTGCCAATGTCAGACCATTTTGAAAGTTTTCAGAATATACATTTTGTTGCCTAGTCTTGCTCTTTCATTTAAAACCTCGCTTGTTAAAAAACAAGTGCAAAATGGCCTTCGATAGGGTTGCCGAAAGACGCCCCCCAAACCCCCCCAAACCAAAAGTTGCAGTTTTGGGATTTTTCAATGGTCACTGTGTGGTTCAACTCAATAATACGTAGTATTGTGATTTTACACCAAAGAGGTTTTACAACTGAATGAGCGAGAAAGCCTACTTGCAATATATTATGGTCCATGTGTTAGTATCCCAGTACACTGCAATGCCCATTGAAAAATCCAAAAACTGCAAACTTTTGGTTTTGGGGGTTTGCGTCTTTTCGGGCGTTCTATCTCAGCTATTTCTGCACGATTTTTTTACAAGCCAGGTATTTTAATGAAAGAGCAAGACATTAGGTAACAAAATGTATATTCGAAAACTTTTTAAAATGGTCTGACTGTGGCACAATACGTTCGAAAAACATGCGAGATACTTTTTGTGCACGGTGGATATATATATATATAGGCGAAAAGAAAGTGAAACAAAGCGGGGCGTTGCATACTATCGTAAAGGAACTTGCTGTGAAGGGGACTCGAAACCCAACCTCTCTGTCAACTCACCATTTCTTACGTATATAGCATATATATATCTATATATATATATATATAGTATAAAAGCATCAAAGCCTGCATCGGCATAGTGACAATAACAAAATGATAACAGTTGGTCAAAAATATGGCCGAAAACATGGAGAGTAAATTCACAACGGTTTCGGGACATCGCCCTCTTTCTGGTGAATGAGAGGAGAGAGTGACGCACTTAGAAATGATAACAAAGGAGAATACGAAGAACCGGGACGTGGGAGAATCACAATATAAACAAGAGGAATACGAACGTACGAGAAAACAAGAAGTGTCTTTAAAATGGAAGGTGGATGCACTGTTGAAAAACAGAACGTGCCTGCAAGACACAAAGAGTCTAAAAGAGACGACGCGATGATGCGTGGCAAAAAATTACTTCTTGAAACTGCAGGAAGCACTGGCATTAAGTCATGCTGGTTGGAGGTACCCAAGAGATGTATGATTCGTTGTTCAGTGTCTTTTCGAACTTGCTCTGAACCATGACAAAGTGAAACGCGGTGATTTTGATGTTATCCTGCTGTGATGTGGCAAAAATGGTTGGCAAACAGGTAGGACGGAAGTTTTTACGACGGATAGAACCGTAAAAGGGCTCGTTTAAAAACGATCTGCCATACGTCGTTTGGTTATCGCCAATATATAGAAGGTTTACATTTGGTTTTGCAAATAATTGAATAGATCAAGTAAAGTTAGATGTACAAGTGAATGGAGTCTTAAGTGCGACATGTGCCTGCAGGACCAGCAATGAAGTCCATGGAGGAGATGTGATCGCAAGTCTTACACCGCGGCCTTTTGAGGGTTTAGTGGATCAAGACGGGAAGCGGCGACTGAAGGAGTAGAATGCACAAGATGATGCGTAGTTCTTATCGCGACGGTACGCACAAGAGGTGGGGCCGGAAAAATGGTTAGCAGTGGAGACATCAGCTTGAAGAATATGAACGTTCTTCCGCGACAAAACTTTGGCGATCTTAGGTCGTTAGCCTGATGATAAGTGAGCACAAGTGGAACTCTATTGACTAGTGGATCAGTGGATGTTCAAGGGCATCTTCTTGAGATTTCTTTAAGCGATACGACTAAGAGCAGAGTCGGTAAAATGATCTTGGTAACCGCGAGAAATGGAAGAAAAGACATAATCTCAACAGCACGTTCACGAAAATCTTCGTTATCGCTGCAGATACGCCTCAAACGATAAAGCTGTGAGTATGGAATACTATCCTGCACGTAGGGGGGGATGGGATGAATGATACGTTAAAAAGGTATGTGCGTCGGAGGCTTATAATAAAACTTGTGGCTAGATTATCACCGGAGTAGACAAAGTATATCCAGAAATGGAAGATAGTTGTAGGACCGTCTGACGTAAAATTTAATTGCCGGATGATAGATTTCCATAGGCAATGAAATCCCGAAGTTCACTCAATGGATACAAGATGCTGCTCCCACGAATCGTCTATATAGCGCATGAAAAGCTCAGGTTTGGTGCCAGTTTAGGAGTCAAAGATATGATGCTCCAAAAAAAAAATCCAAACAAAAGGCCTGCAAAGGCGGGGCCATCCGGGCGGACCATCACGCACCAGATATTTGGCGAAAGAAAGTGCATTCAAATTCAAATGTCGCTGTGTTAAGTACTATACAAGCCTAATCTTAATAGAGTGGCGGTGGAACAACTAGAAGTTGTTTATGCTGATCAAGAAAAAAACGGAGAGCACTAAGGCCATCACGGATGGGTATAGACGTATACAGCGAGGTATATCCATGTAAATATAAAAACGATGTGAACCAGTAATTTGAACTTCTTGAAGACACTGGACTGCCATCGATCGGTAGTGTCTTTGATATAGGTAGGTAGACTTTGAACAAGAGGTGATAAAATACCATCGAGGTAATTGGCTGATGAGAATGTAGGACAGTAAATGTTGACACAATAGGGCGACCCGGGTTATTTCTTTGTGTATCTTTGGTAATGTAAAACGTGAGCAACGAGGATCATTGTTGATAAGGCCGGAAAGCGTAGGAGAAGGTCTTGGTTCTTGATGAGGTCATTAACAGTTGCTTTGACGAGAGCTGGCTTCTTTGTAGGATCACATGAGGAGAGGCAGATACGATTTAGTGTCAGAGAGTTGACGATGCCCTTCAAGGAGATAAAGGTTCTTTACGCCAAACAACTGTGGCGCCCCCTTATCTGCGGTTTGATGACATACTTCAGACTGTTACGAAGATCCAAAGAGTGCTTTCTTTGCACGAGCGTTAAGTTTGGTATTGTGGCAGCGTTGTTTTCTTTAGAGTGATCGGAAGGATAGCATGGCCGACACTTGTCGATGTTGTTGTTATAAGTCTAATGCTGCAAATCTACCTGGCGAAGGTGTCCAAGTAGATTGACGAGGCTTTAATCTGGTAAATCATATCCATCATCCATACTAGTGTCTGAATCGTTGTCATGGAAACATGGCTTCTCTCATGTGATCCATACTAAAGAAGACCAAGCTCTCGTCCAAGCAAACTGTTAATGACCTCATCAAGAACAAAGACCTTCCTCCTACAGCGTCAGTCCTATCAACAATGATCCTCGTTGCTCACGTTTTTACATGCTACCAAAGAACAACAAAGAAAATAACCCGGGCGCACTTGTGTCAACATGTAAGCTGTTCTACAGTTCTCATCAGCCAATGACCTCGATGGAATTTTATCAACCTCTTGTGCAAAGTCACCTCCCTATATCAAAGACACTACCGATGCAGTACATGTCTCAAGAAGTTCAATTTATGGTTCACATCGTTTATATTTACAATGGATATAACCTCGGCTGTATACGTCTATACCCATCCGTGATGGCCTTAGTGCTCTTCCGTTTTTTTCTTGATCAGCATAAAAAACGTCTAGTATGTTCCACCGCCACTTATTAAGAATTAGCTGAATAGTACTAACACAAAGCCGGACATTGAATTGATGCAGCTTCTTTCGCCAAATATCTGGTGTAGGGATGGGCAGCCGGATGGGCCCAGCTTTTGCATGCCTTTTTGTTGGATTTATTGGAGCAGCAGATCTTCGACTCCTACACTGGCACAAACCTGAAGCTTTTCATGCGTATAGAAGCGATTGCGTGGGAGCAGCATCTTGTTCCATTGAGGAACTTCGGGATTTCATTGCCTAGGTCAAATAGCTATCATCCGGACAATAATTTTACGTCAGAGTGGTATACAACTAGTCTTCCATTTCTGGATATTACATTTGTCTATAACCGGTGATAATCTAGCCACAAGTGTTTATTATAAGCCTACCGATGCACATACCTTTTTAACGTATCATTCATCCCATCCCCCCTACGTTGCAGGAAGGAATAGTATTCCATACTCACAGCTTTATCGTTTGAGGCGTATCTGCAGCGATAACGAAGATTTTCGTGAACGTGCTGTTGAGATGATGTCTTTCTTCCATTCGCGCGGTTACCCAAGATCAGTTACCGACTCTGCTCTTAGTCGTATCGCTTAAAGAAATCTCAAGAAGATGCCTTGGAAAACAATCAACTGAATCCACTAGCAATTTAGAGTTCCACTTGTGCTCACTTATCATCAGGCTACTACTAAGATCGCCAAAGTTGGCCGGAAGAACTTCATATTCTTCAAGCTGATGTCGGCCACTGCTAAAACATTTGTCCGGCCCCACTCTTTGTGCGTACCGTCCGCGATAGAACTACGCGATCCGCTTGTGCATTTACTCGTCAGTAAGGCCGCTTCCAGTTCTGGATCCACTAACCCTGCAAAAGGGGCCGCGGTGTAGGACCTTGGCGATCAATTCCTCCATGGAATTATTGTGTCGCGGACATGTCGCATTTAAGGCTAATTCACTTGTTACATCATACTAACTTGATCTATTGCAATATTGGCACCCAAATGTAACACTTCTCTATATTGGCGAGACCAAACGACGGTTATGGCAGATCGTTTTACTGAGCATATTTACGTTTCCTATCCGTCTTAAACCTTACCGGAACTGACCTGTTGCCACAATTTTCGCCCACCTATGCACGCAAGGTGACATCAAAATCACAGGCGTTTCACTTTGTCATGGTTCAGATCAAGTTCGAAAAAGCATGGACACCTGAATCATTACATATCTGGGTACACTCCAACCAGCAGGATCTTAGCAGCTTCACTGCATTCAAGAAGTAATTTTTGCCACGCATTATCGCGTCTCTTTTTATGACTCGTGTTCTTGCAGGCACGTTTGTTTTTAAACAGTGGCATCCACCTTCCATTTTAAAGACACTTGTTTATCTCGTACGTTCTGTATTCCTCGTTTATATGTGATTTCTCCAACTCCGGGTTCTCGTATATCTCCGTGTTTCATTTCTAAGTGCGTTCATCTACTCATTCATTCACCAGAAGAAGGGCGATTGCCCGAAAACGTTGTGATTTACTCTCTTGTATTTACGGCAATATTTATGACCAACTGTTATAATTTTATATATATATCTATATATATATATATATCTATTATATATATTCTATATATATACTATTATATCTATAAATTCAAATGGTTATTTAGGAGACGTTGAATAATTCATTAGCTTATAATGAGCTCTTATATATTTAAATTAATTAATATTCAGAATCTTTGGGTTTCAGTGGAATTACCTTCATTTGAATAAATTAATAGTCATATCCTTTGACGGAATAAACCGCCAATCTAAAGAGAAACGTTAGGTAGACAGTAAATGTCTCACTAACGATTTCATTAGTACAGTAACAAAGTCAGTGTCTCCACAAAGGTGCGATATGGGTTATATATAAGTAGCCTCAACATAATATCATATCACTTTAGTCGGCCCTAAAATTATAAAACACAAACAGATAAACAAAGCACCTTATCATCCAAATAGAGCGATCATAACAAACTATTCAGAATTCAAATGTACATTTTGAACTT
>JAMKCH010007766.1:0-61592 GCA_023653785.1 Ophioderma brevispina | reverse complement strand
TATACTCTGGTTCGCGCTCAAGTTCGAGGGTGATGTTTACTGCGCATGTTAGGTTTCTTGCCCAAGAAAAGCAACCGTTACACACGCACTGACCTCGGAAATTCAGCATTTCACGCATGTGAATAAGGCAAGCAACAGAACATAAGTGAACGCACAATCGTGTCATGACGTCACCCTTAAACTTGAGAGAGGACAGTATAGGGGCAGTTTAATGTCTATTGTTTGATACACAAAATAGTGACTTGAGAATAATTTCACAGGAGCTAGTACTCGGAATAATTTTCTAATTCTAGTGTACTCCGAGTAATTTTCTAATTCTAGTATTTTATGTATTTCCTCCCATTTTGAGCACCAAGTCCACCTGAATCATGCATTCAGCACACTCTTTTCCTGCATATTGAATTCATTGGGCCATTTCTCAAATGGTCAGTGGATAGAAGCCAGGCAACCCTCACCTTAATTTTAATCTGGGCATGAGAATTGCACATAGGATTTCCTTGTTATTTGATCTACCTACAGAGGAAAACCAGTTTTGCTGTGTTTTTTTTTTAAGGAGAACAGCATTGCTGTTTCAAGTTTTGTTGTTTTTGTTATTGTTTTTTGTGACCCGATTCTGCCTTTCAAATGTAAGCCGACAGCATGCCTCATGGCTGTGGTTGCACAATTGGGTGTTATTTGTCATTTATTTGGTGAAAACGAAAATTCCATCTTAATTAATTAGACCCCAGACGTGAAAGTGTATGAGTCAGATAGTCATTCTAATTAGTAAATAGCTTAAACTGGGGAATCTGCTCATCTCACATTTATTTTTGTTAACAATTGTTACACTATTTTAACTTGTTATTTACATTAAAGCCAAATCACCATTTTTTTTCCAAATTTCAAAATGCTCATTTGTCTCTACATGCTAGTGTTACATTGTAGATCCTATCACCACTTTATATTACTGTTCTTTTTGAAGAAAGACACTTTTAAAGCACTGAAATATGCCATATACGATTGTTTTCTAACCTTAAAAAATTCGGACCGACTTTATTAGAAACCAAGCATAAAAATGATCCACTTCTTACAAATACGGCGTGTTAAGCTTAGCCACTTCACAGGGATCTTTACTCTATCCATCTCAAAATACAACAGTGCAAAAAAAAAAGACTACCTGTATGATGAAAAATAGGTGGGCTGCGATTTGTTTACATTTTTGAAGAAATTGCTGATAGTGGCTTTAAAGAAGACGTATCAGTGATTTGAAAAATATTTGGATTTTGGTCAGAAATAGCTTCAAAGTGAGGATAAGTCTGTAAGAATTCTCTAAGTTTACTTTTCCAGCTGTAGAATGAACAGAAAAGGAAGAAAAACGGCATTGTTCCAAGAGTACGATTCTCCATTCAATTACGTGTTGTAGTAAAGTGTCCGAAAGGACAGAATGACTAAAATCTCTGATCTGTCCTTATTAGATGCTTGTGGTCTTATCATTTGCAGGGTCGTTAGGCATACTGTACTTGTTACAAACATGCAAAAATCTGGTTTATTGATGATTTTTTGTTGTGCTGATTTAGCAAATCACTGATAGTGTCTTTAAGTAGTGCATTTTGCCCCCTTGTAGTTTGCTAAATCTCAAAAAGAGATAATAGATCTTTCATATGTATGTAGATTGGTGTGGGGGGTTGTAGTCTTGACAAAGGGCCCTTATTTCATAAAGTTCAGAACTTAGTGGATTAAGAAGTGTTTAAACGTTTTAAGGTTACCGTACAGGTAGAAATTATCGACTATAAATATCCTTCGGAAAAATTACTATGGTCAATTGGGTGAGTGTATTCTCAGTGACAAAAGTTAATACCTACTAAATCGTGGGGGGACGTTATATATTGAGGAAAGGTGGCAGTGTTTGAATAGTGAATCATTTTGTTCAAAAGTCATTCAGATCTCTGAGAAAGCTGTGATTAGATTTTAAAAGATTAGGTGTCTGGGGTTCGCAATAGGTGGCCCCCCATGGGCCAATCCGGCCCGCCAACCATTGATGTTTGGCCCTCGACACTTGCTAAAATAGAAAGGGAAACATAAGAAATTTGGGGTATTTGGCCATCAAGTCGGGGAACTTTCAATATGTTTGCCTTCTCTGGCCATTCAGGTTATAATGAGAACCTGAATTAGGACTATTATCTTGAATATGGGCGGTTTGGTGCAGAAAAAGTAAGGCAGTTCTTTTAGGATATAGTGTATTTTTACTTGACCAATTTGTGCTGTAATTATTGAGAAAGTCGAGCGCATGTAGGTTGTTGAAAGAGAAATGTGAGCCTTACATAAAATGGCAGAATAGAATGAGTTAAGTAACATTTATCCCTAAAAATGTAACTGTTAACTATTGAAATTGAAACACACTTGACCTTTGATACTTAATAGGGAGCTAAAAGATGGTTGGGGTCAAACAATGGAAAGTTCTTAGAACACTTGAAGAGGGTATTCTCAGAACAAGCAATAGACATTATTATATAACACATAAGAAATATTTCTGTTATTTGATTGGTGGGCATCACACGTCATAAAATATTTGAGACAAGTTCCCCAAAATTTCACAGGAGGGAAGAAAAGTTCCCATAAAAAGTTACTATTTCCCCCATCACAGGGAAGTAGTTCGTTTTTATGGGAACTTTTTTCCCTGCATTGGTATCTTGCATCACCCGTGCCTCATGGTGATTGATCCAAAAAGATCAGTGACCAGTTTGACACTGCATCGATCAAATCTTCTACTTGATATTTGCGTGTTTACATTTCACTGCTGGACAATCCCATTGAATTTTTGACTAAAATGGAGAATTTTGGGTTTCAGCTATTCGCTAGTTGTTGAAGCACAGTAGCAATGATTACTGTTACTCGATGCAGTAGATAGTGGTAATACCCTAGAGCAGTTCGAGAAATTTATGGGCATGATGGGAGAGAGCTGCGATTCATGGACATCATGACATGGATTGAGTCTTTGGCAAGCTTTTGTTTATCAATATCAAATGACAGTTAAAACGTTATATAAAACAAATATTGATTGCTCTATATTTGTGAAATGGTGCAAAATACCTCCCCTCGGTGACTGGAGACCGTGGGCCTGCTATTTTCCATCGACCTTCGGTGTCGTGAAAATAGTAGGCCCACGGTCTCCAGTCACCTCGGGTAGTTATTTTGCACCATTTCCCTCATGAGTAGTCAATATTTGTATAATGGTACTGAAAGTCAGTGGTGGCAGCTTGGGGTGCAACCCCCCCAGTTTTAAAGTTTTCCAGTGATTCGAAATAAAAACAAAGTAATATGTAAATTGTGCTGGTTTGTGGAGCTGGGGTCACAAAGCAGATATATTTAATGTACTTGCTGTGAGCGTAAACCGGACCAAGAGGACATATCAACCATGGTCTTCCTTCCTGTGTGGAATACAAATATGATTTGATGACTTCCTATTTGAATATGCAACTACAGAACTAACCTTGAAAGAGGTCCCCATTTCTAACATAACAGTGGTATTCAGGCCTATAAAAGTGTGGTTGGTCTTACCGATGCAATGAGCGTCACTAGGTCTATTTTTTCTCGTTTTTGTGGGCCATATGCTTAGCTGGAAGGACCCAGTGATTCCTGTTATGGTGCCAAGAAAAAATGTGTATTTCCCTATAAAGCAGATTTAATTTTACATAAATTATGTCAGATTTCCCACTATTTAAGTACTTCTTTATTTGGAAGGTCAAGATTTCCTCCAAAATTTCCCTGAAAGGAGCTTCCCAATTTTTTTTTTTTTTGGGGGGGGGTTAATGCTGGATTCAAGTTGACTGAAGGTGTTTCACTCTTTGATCCGTAAAGCTGAAAAATTGTAATTTTTGTCACATTTTCTCATAATTTTTAACAAGCCTATAACTATAAGCTTTCTAAATTGGGATGATTTTTCCAACCCCATGTTTTTTTTAATTATGGTCCATAAGGTTACACCAATCAAATATTTTTATTTAGATTTTAAAAAATTGATATTCTTTATGAAAATTACACATACTGATTAAATGTAAGTGCTGCTGCCTCAAAACAAACCTGCCATATCAAAGGGAGGCATTAAAATGATGTCCTTGTCAAAATGGGTCAGCTTATCGTAGTGCACTTTTGATCATATTCCATGTCACTAAATTAACTCAGGCCTATAAGAGGAGGAAGCAAGGTTACCGTGGTAGCGATTGATGTAGTTTCCGGTAAAGATAAGATAATGTAGTGAAATTACAGGAAGTGCCGGGAATTTTCGTAAGTGACACCGGAGTCGTGGCCAACGATGCGGTGTTGTGGCCAGTGATGCATTATGTTGTATTACTTTGACTGGTGTATGTGTGATTTGGGCGGTCATGCATACATATGGCACTATATCAAGAGGAACTGACAGTGCAATAGTATCCACTCGAGTTTTATTACAGCATGTCATAATATAGGCAGTAGAGATTGGGTTTAAATGATTTCAGGGAAATTCGGAATTGGTCGTCGTTTCTGGAATGTGAACATATACCGTGTGTTCCTGGTCTTCCTGTTTGTTGTTCTCTTTTGATTGATTGCCAAGAACATTAACAGATTTGATAATTCTAAACATTGGATATTTAATGTGAGAATATTATTGTGAATTAAAGGCGCAGTGAGATTATACATAAAAATGTGAATAGTTTGATTTTTGAATAAAAATATCCCATCTGAAAGGATTCTTTGGTACAAAATTTGTCAATTGGTACCAAAATAGCTAGGAAGTTTGGCTTATGTTTTATATTGAAATACATGTATAAACATTTAAAAATCACCTTTTGTTTTCACTTTTAAGATATTTTTTTATATACGAAATCTACTGGGTGTCCAATGTGTATGAAACTAGACCTGACAGAAAATAGGGACGTCTTGAAATGCCTTGGTGCACCTTAAACCCAAACCTAAAGCAAAGCAAGTTTGTGACATGGTTAAATATGACATTAGTTTGGCTGCACAAATGTAGATAATAAAAAACCTAATATTGGCAACCGCAGGTGTTTTGGAAAAGGATCAGTTAGTGTTAGTCTCAGTGTTTCTAGAATTTGTGATTGGTATGCAGTGCATTTTACTTGGAGGAGGTATTATTGTCTGGTGACCATATCTATTTGGTGTGTTATGCCATCAAGATCCCTTTTTGTGTCGCCTGCCCTAAGGCAGGAAGAACATAGGGATCATTGTCCACTGTAGTTGTTGTTGATGTCTGTTGTTGTGGTTGTCTGTTGCATGATGTGAAAAGGTTAAATTTGCTTGAATTCCGATACTTTCATGGATTTCACAACCAAACTGGGTCACAGGTGCAACATGGCATCCCCCATTTGTGATGAGGTCAAAGGTCACAGACTGAGGTCAAAGGTCATGTGGGTCAAAGTTGTAAAATAGGCTGAAAATGTAAAATGACTTCATGTGAAAAGTTGGAGTTCACTTGGAACTAAAATTGAGTAATAGGTGCAACATGTGATCCATTATTTGTGATGTGTCAAAGGTCAATACCAAGGTCAAAAGGTCATGTGAGCGTCAAGTTGAACAATAGGCTGAAAATGTAAAATGGAGCTCATTTGAAAAGTTGGGAGTTCGATTGGAACCAAACTATTGGTTTATTGAGTTTACATGCAACCCTTCATTTGTTTATGAGGTCAAAGATCACATATCAAGTAAGTGATGTTAGGCTATTCCTATCACGAACCGCGACGGCAGGCGACACAAGCGGTCGCGGACGATGTATTTTTTTCTGTTCTGCTGCTCTAATTAGACATTACTTTTCAGCAAGCTTCCATTCTTATATGTACCCTCCCAAGTCCCAAAGTGTGTTTATTTTTATGCTAAATTGGCACAGGCTCTTAGCCCGGGAGTCAAGAGAACAAAAAAATTTAAGTGTGTGAAAAGGTTAACCACCCTAAAGGATCACTAAAACCAATTGCATATGATTCCATGAAGCAAATTAGGACAAAACCAACTGTATACTAAATGTTTAAATGTGTATTTGGCCTGATCATTGAAAAGATGTCCAGAAAGAAAACAGTGCATGGATGAAGTTTAATAATGGTCGATGTGGGGCTATTGATACTTTGAATGTCACAATAGATTTATTCTTGTAGGTCAATAGTCATAGACCACCAATATGTTACACTGACAGCAGTTAAAGACATTCAGTGATTTGCTAAATCAGCAAACTGAAAAAAAATAAAAAAAATAAAAAAAATAAAAAATTTTTGCATGTATGTAACAAGTACAGGATTCCTAACATACCCTGGCAAATGATAAGGACCCAGAAGCAACCGAATAAGGGCAGGAGCGGAGTTTTAGGCATTAGTGTCCGAACGGAACTTAATACAACACGTAATTGAATGGAGAATCGTATCTTGGAACCAACTGCCGTTTCTTCCTTTCTGTTTATCTACAGCTGGAAAAGGTATATACTTATGATAATTTTCTACAGATTATCTTCACCTTTGAGCTATTCCTGCAAATTTTAAAATTTTCAAAATTGTGTATTTGTCTGTCAGTGTTTCTAGTTTTTGCAAGAAACACAGCAGTGAAGATTTAAAAAATAAGTAGTTCTGGATTGGCTCAAAGAGTTCAACAAGTATTAAAGCGATTGACAGTAAGCTCATTTACACAAATTTCATATATTGTGTCATTTATTTACATCAGTGGATGTCATTCAGCAAACTGAGATCTACAGCAATAGAAATAAACAAAACTAATAATTCCCAGCTTCCCACTGTTTATTCATGATCTGATTTAATAACACACTGCTGAATTGTCACCTTTTGCAAAACACATGCATTTCTTGCATTGTGTAATTTTAAAATCAGAGCAGTATCTATGGTACAAAATTGTTATATATCGGAAATAAGGGTGAATTTAAATCAGAAAGCTTTCAGTCGCGGGATTTCTGTTCACATTTCTCGTGGTCATTTTTAGTGCTTGTTGACATTCCAAAGTTTTGCTTGAATTTAAGAACTTGTCCTTCAATGTGGGATTGTAATTTAAGCCAAATAAACTGCTGATGTGTGTCTAATCCCGAAAGCCCCGGTGACATTTGACAGTTTGCTGCTAGTCATGTCCTCACACATCTATTGTCTTTGTATTGTGTCTATATCTTTAGCTTGATTCCTGAAACAAAACCTGTGCTTTTTTCTACGAATTCCTACTGTCATATTTATTATAATCGTAAATTTTTATATATGTACTTATAAAATCGCATCGAAACGATATCGTTGAGATGACAAGATATTTTTTTTGGACTTTCGAGAACATGTAAAATGTCTACGTCAAAGTGCCTGAGGAAATACGTTATAACCAATGTTTGACATTTCTTCGTACTGTTTATTGCACATATTTATGTAGAGAGTCCAGGGACCATTTGTACTTAGCCAGAACACATAATTCTTAAATTCCAAATTTACTGAAACATGATACACTAGTAGCTTTATTTGACAGCAGAAAAATTGTTGTTTTCTTGTGGTTGTCCTTACAACTAAATAGAAATGGAGGTCATTTGTATGATGTTGTCTTTGCCTTTTGACTGTAAGACCAGAAAAGAAATTGTGAAGGTGCTTGTTCTCCACTTGCCGACGCCTGTTTTTGAAGATTAAGACAGGCAAAGTTATGTGTGTTACCATATAAAAGCATAACGCCTTATTTCAAAATTCAAGAAAAAAATCTTTCTTTCAGCAATGTCTTCCACTGTTACATTACATATTACAGCATTTTGACAGTATTCTTCATAATTCTATAAATTGTTTTAAAACAAAATTAATTAAAATTCTAAATCTGCCACAATTTAAACCTTAAAACAAACAAGATACAAGTTTTTCTGGCCAAACCGACTCAATTCCAAATTAAAGTGTTGGAGAACAGCACACATTTTGAGTTTACACAACCCGCCTAATGCTCCTCTTGGGTATTGCATTATATGAAAAAATGAAAAGGACTATATACCAACCAAAGTAATCCAAAATATAACTGTTGCTTAATGTACTTGAGTAGAACCCTTTTGATAGATACATATGTTTTCCTAATCTTTTCTGAATATTGGCAATCCATAAGCAAAATTCCTCATTCAAAGCACACCTCTCTGGGTTCAATTCGTGATGCGGCAGCTACTATTTGAGGTATTTACTTGAATGCATCTAACAGAAATATACTTCAATACTGTAGATGAGTATCTATTGGTTGATTTTGTTACAATTGAGTCTTTCAGAATGTTGCGGAAATCTCAAGAACTTGCTGATTCAAGATTTAGCATGTTTGGTACTCTCTTGAATCCATTTTACATGGTTGATTTCTAATATGGGCATGGCATTTTAGAATACAGACGTTGTAATAGTTTTAAAAAACCCAAAAGGCTTCTCTAATCTGTTTGACTAGTCCCTAAAGTCCACACACCATGAAGTTATGATTATATATCAATAGAAAGCTTTTGTTTAAATAAAACTCAACGAGAAACATAACACTGGTAACTGAAAACGTCTGATTTTGGGCAAATGGTCCTGAATTTAATCAATCACAACAATGAGGAATTACCTATTGTTACAACTACAATTTCAGACAAATTCAGAACAAAATTCAGACAACCAATTCAGACCATTGGCGCCCAAAATCTGCAGTGTAATGAAAAGCAATCAACTGACTCAACGGGATTATGGATTTGGGGTCGGCACAATAGGACAGGTAGATTACAATGCTTGAGGTTTGTGTAATATCAATACAATAGGCAGCACTTAATGTTGTTTATACATTTGGCTCTTTGTAATTTATTGATTTTGTTCTGGGTGACAAAGCAATAACTTGGGGTGGGCCAAGTGTCTGAAATGAAGGTCTGAATTTAAGCTTAATGCCCATTCATACACAGGCGCTTTTTTCCATATTCAGACCTTTTGCCTAAAATCAGACACTTTCAGTTACCATTGGTAAATTTTATTCCAAACTGCTACAGTAATCCAATACACTGAAAAGAGTATTTTCCTAGACCCCCCCCCCCTATAAAACAAAATGAATTCTTCAAATTGGGCGCTATGCCTGTGACGTCATTGACGTATCAGGTCAATAAAAATCATGTCGGGAGCATTACACACGCACGCACACACTGTCGGAATCAGTTTCGATAGATCTTTCATCTTAAACCAAAATAGTGAAAGTACAAGCCCGAGTCCAAAATATGCGATTAAATCAGAATTGGGATATTCATCGTCGGAAATTACCCCGGATAGCGAGAGCTCTAGCCGGGTTATTTCCCGTGAGGAAAGAAATACCCATACCCCGGCAGGACAACGACGAAGGTGATACGCATGTACGTACCGGATACCGTGGGGGTGGTGCACACAGTCGTAAGTGCCAATCTTTTGAACAGTTTGTTGAAAAAGAAATCCCAACATAATTTTTATTGAGAGGTAAATTAATTTGATCGTTTTTTCAATCTTAATAAGTACAGATTCATTTGTATTTGTGCAAGATAACAGAACTTTCTATGACTTATAATTAAGCGAGCAATAGTGAATTACTTACAAGCATGAGCGAATCAAAAATGTGCCGCTACCAAACACGTAATTCTCATGCATGGAACCATAATTCGTTTGATGACGCATTTTTTTGATGATGTCATGTCTGGGGCTGAATCGCTTCTCGCTGATTGATGTAGGGGGGATGAGCTTACTTCTCAAAACCTTACATGCAATCACGGCATCCTGTAATTTTTTTCCGGGGATCAATTCGACCAAATATCTGAGCATGATTTACTAAGTTTAAACCTTATTTCTCAATTTTGAAATTCAATAGCTTTCATCTTTTCTCCTCGTGACTTTTTTTGCGCTCAGAGGATATTGTTGTACATACATACGCAAGGTATGTTTTTACATTTAAGCTTTATTAACAAAGCGAATGGATTTTCTAACCTCACCCCCTCAAAATATGACTCCATGTTGCTCCCCACGGCAGCTTCGCGTGTACCCTTGCCTGTCCGTAGCTCACGTATTTTGCGTGGCTTACCCCGGTCTTACCACCGTGCATAACTCGTTTTTTTTTTTCTCAGTCCTAGGGTTGTTAAATTACAATTCCAAGCTTTTCAGACCAAATCATTTATTAACAAGAATCTGGCATGACTGAGGCCAGATTTCTTTGAAATGGAACTGAAGTATTATCAACAACACGAGTCATTAATAGTGTAATCCCCACTGGCAATGCTGGGTGGTTCGTGTTATCAGCTCATGCCAGCGCTTCTAAACGGCCCGTTTTAAAAACCAAATTATAAACGTACACTTTGCCGTTCAATCTATGATACAGCCGCCAACATATCATGTAGCAGTTTTCTGGCCGAACCTTGTTTCTTCCTCTCCCCCGTTTTGATGATTATATAATGAATTTGCTAGGGTCTAAAATGTGTACAATCAATTATAAAAAACGTGTTGACTCGTGAATGAGCTGAATGGATAGTTTTCTAAGCCATGCCAGGCAGAGTGAAAAATAAGAATGCGCAGCAACTTACTAGTTCATGACCCGCCACCGGCCAAATAAACTATAATTCATATGATACATGTAAGCAGACATCTACAAACGTTCATACAAGTAAAAATTGTATTTGCACATATTAAGTTGTACGGAAGAATCATGAAGGTTGCAGAATACTACAGTTGAAATCACGCTTCGGCTTCACTTTTGCATGTTTTGCATGGTTGCCGTCCAACGAAGCTCAAGTCCATGATCGGCTGCTTTGGCCTTGTAGTTGTAAGTCGCAGTCTAGTGGTTTTCACACAATAGTAGAGTGGTCATTATTATGCCGGGGGGAAGGGAATGGAGTATTTCAACTTTTTTTTCGGCAAAATTTTTCACGTTCCCCCCCCCCCCTCGCGTCCGTTCAATAAATTTCACGTTCCCCGCCCTTGATCATGCTGATTTTCCCATTTAAAAGTTCATGTTCCCAAACCTCGTCGCGTTTGAGAAAATTCCCGTTCCCCCTCTCTCTTACAAAAATTTTTCCGGTTCCCCCCTCAATCCTCCATCCCCCCCCCCCCCCCCCACCGCGTAAATAAGGACCCCTCCCTTAATCTCATCGCACACGTACCACAACTTTCTCATCTTCTTTCTCTTCTGACTTGCAAATAACAATGTTACTACAACAGAATGCCGGCGTCGAACCACCGTTGACACTATAATTGGCAGGGGTTCTAAATCGGCGAGCCTGCGGGCCAAATCCGGCCGCCAACCCCAATTTTTTGGCCCTCGACTTGCTCCAAAGATATAAAGAGAAACCATAAGATTCAGTTGTATTTGTCCCTCAAGTAAAGAACTATCATATGTGTTGCGCATTCTCTCGCCCTTCAGCTAATATAAATTGAGAACCCCCTGCTAATATTGGTAACCAGTAACATCAACACGCGAGTGTAACAGTCCAGTGTTTTACAATTTTTGCAACTGATAGATCACGTGATCCGTGATACCGAAATGACGTCGTGCATTTATAATAAGGCAATTGGGCGCTTTTTTGGGTGTTGTGAAAAATACATGAAAATACATAAAATCTTGACAGTTTTTAAGCCCCCAATGCTTTATAAGACCGATAAAAATCGAAACTTTAATTCTGTTCATGGTCCCTAAGGTCACCAGCTTTTCTAATTGATATATAATCATAACTTCATGGTGTGTGGACTTTAAGCACACTAAAGGTTAACATAGCACTTGGCCCTATTGGCATCATGTGTTGATATGGCTTTGCCATTGTCTCCTCTTGATCCATGATATTGTTAAGAGCTTGTTCATTGGTATACAGCCTTGGTACATGCCAGCCTCAATATTATCAATTCATTCAATGAATTAAGGTCATTACAGCAACACATACTTGTTCTTATCAGTTGATATTTTTGTACACAAAAGTACAATTGCTATTCATGCCCACCGTGAGCTTTGAATTACCATACCATAACCATTCGGGTATAAGCCCACCTTCGGGTATAAGCCTACCCCCAATGTTTTTAAAGAAAATACAGGAGCTAGGCATACACTCGGGTATACATACATGTAAGCCCAGGTGGTAATTGATCATTCTGGAAACAATATAGAGCCATCAAAGTAGGGCCATGCATTGGGGATGGCTTTTAGTATAATTAACTTTGAAGAATGTAATGAAATGAACTTTTATTTTTAATGTTTGAATATCTGCTACAACTAAGTGTACATACAATGGTTATCAGTGATAATATAACTCTTGAAATGAATATTTAATTACAATTTTGTATGTGATGTTTGCTCTTCTAGCCTCTCCCCAGTTGTCCGCCCACCCCTCATTTTAGAAGTAAAATCTTCCGTTTTGGAGATTGGCTTTACCCGGCCGAGTGCTTACGGTATACTACTAGTATTCCTCAAAAGGAGTGCAACTCTAGACCCGGTTTAAACCAGGGCCGGGTTAGTCCAATTTCGAATCTTGATACAAAAAAGGCGATTTTGATTTGTTAAAATTAAGTATAAAACAGAGGCTTAATTTTGTATTGCTTTTAAAATATAATTTTTTTAAACATTTTTTATGTACCAAGATCCTTATTCTTCAAGATATTTTTAGTTTTGATATTTTTGATGGAAAGCTTTTTACATTGGTGCAAAATCTAGGTTTTAAATTGGGACGGTTATTTGAAATCTTTCATGGCACCTTTAAATAGGCAGTGTGAGAGTTTTTGTATTTTGAAAGATTGCAATTTTGTGGTGAACCAATCCAAAAATCACTAAAAAAATATTTGGAAATTTTGGATACAAATCTAGTTTTTAACTAAGAACCCAAGAAAACTGTTGGAGTAGGGTGGTATTATTACTTAGCTAATTGCCACTAGACAGACAATTAACATTGAGGATGTTGGATAAAACATTGGAGGATAAAACAATGTTTTATCATTTTTACCAGTTCACATATGCAATTTTAAAATTTTCAGATGAAAATGATGTGCAGATGGAGATCCCTCACCCAATCACATATATTCCACAGAAAACCAGACTTGATCATTTGATGATCATTGATGAGATTGTCAAAGTTGTAGTAGGCCTGTGTGTCCTATCTGGATATGCACAAGCGTATATATGTCAATGATTCAATGAAACACAAAATTAAACTGTTTTCGTAGAAATCCGCACTACACTAGAGAATTCGCTAAGACACCCATAATATTTGTTTTGCAAGGTTTATTGATACAGGTAACAATGTTGATATTGTTGAGGGTTTTTTTTGTGAGTGTGTTTGTGTGTTTGCATGATGTACTATGCAATCTATTGATGTTTTCAGAAACTGATTTCAGTTTGATGTTCTTGGCAATTTTAAAGTAGTTAAAAGTTTAAGCACAAGATGTGATTGCTCTAGCTTTTGTTATGCTGCCCTGTTTATGGCAAAAAAACGGCAAACCTCACATTTGGTTTTAAAAAACATGAGTTTTTAACTGACAATGTGTCAGTGGGGCTTGTTAATATATGTATAACAGAAAAGGGGCTTTAATATTTACCACCCCAAGACTACTGGTTGTCCTGAGATTGGTGTGTCCTGTCCTTTATCTCGAAAATACAATACTTATTATTTCTGCCAACATTGCCAAACAGTTCTAAACTCCACATTGCTGACAGAGCAGACTAACGCCCTCTATGTCACACATGTTCAAGCCAAGCGCATATATTCGTAGCTTCTCCACAATGCATTGCTTGCACTGGAGTGGTTTTTGTAGCAGTTGGTCATGTGAATCGTGATAGATAAAAGTCTTAAAATGCAAAGTTGGTGATCAGTACTGGTGTATTTAGCCATGTTCATCTCTAACGATGCACATCAGACCTGTGCAAACATTGCCATTAAAAGCAGATGCATTGTGCAAGCTACGGTTCTTCTCTTTTGTTCAACCTAGAGGATTTTGAAACCAATCCATAATGCAGTACAATTTGGGAAATGACACCTTAAGGATGTCATGTGAAGCTAACAACAAAGCCGTTTCCCCCAAAATGCACACCACAGTTTTTTGCATCTTTTTAACTTAGAAAATATTGGTGTTTTAAGTATTTTGGAGTTTTTTTCATACATAATTGTGAAAGTTTTTCCTGTGGTTCCTAGTTAGGTGGCATCTACAACCAATCAAGTGCTACGTTAGAAAACTTTTATCTTCAGGAAATTCCACATCTCATTTTGATCTGACCTACCATTTAAATGTGAGTGGTAACTTGTATTATTACATAAGACGAAAGATTACTTGCGATGAATTCAGTATTCTGCACATCATATCCTTCAAATGGCGTTTTATTCCGTCGAGGCTGTCAAATTCATAGAGGTGGTGGCGCAATACAAATTCTTTTCCCATACTTTAAGTACAATTAGTTCTGGTAACAAGATTTCTAATAAGAATATTTAAGATTGATTGTATTAAGTGGTGGAGAAGGCTGGCATTGGGTAGTCTCCCATTTAACTGTTGAAACTAAAAGTAATTTTACAAACCCAATTAACTATATTCTTCAATTGCAGAGGGACTTTGGCCATTGTGGAGCAGTTAGTTTTTCTTACTGTTTACTTTGTAACGTAATGGACAAACTCGAAGTCCTCATGAGTCAATTTGGAACTTGAAAAATCTTCAAATTCATGTTCCATTTTGTCTGCTTGTCATTTGGGTTGGCCTGACCCTATTCCAAGACAAAAATGCTCTCTTTTGCGGCAATAGAGCAGGTGGTTGTTCTACCTTTGTGTCTTCAAATTAGACTCATGTCATAATTGGGCAATTTTTGGGATTTTTTAAAAAGTAATTTGATGCATTCTTACCTTTTAAAAAATGATTTTTAATTAGTACAAACATAGTCACAAGAATTGAACCAATTTTGCATCTGATATGGTTGTTGCCATATGTGATTTGGCAACCTGTATGACCTCCTGACCAATAGTTTTGCTGCGGCCTGCCAACCTGTACGATTTTGCCATATTTTGTCTGTTTTTTTTGAGTTCTCCAATGCCCAACACGTCACTATGTTTTGTCTGAAAATCTTGAGTAGAAAAAAAGTAAAACAAATTATTATAATAATATATAAATAAAATTACGCCAACGCAATCAGTTGCCCCTGGAAAGGCATATCTGACTATGAGATGGCGCTAACTCAGCGCGGAAGTCATGCAGCCCCCATAATCCTTTGCAGCGGAAACCATATTATCAGCGTGTAATGGCGTGTTGACTCCATTTCTTTCTTTGTCGGCCGGGAAGGTAACATCAGTCAAGTATACAACACAGCTATACGCTAGAGTACACTGCCACGAACGGTACACAAACTCAATGTTAAGCACTGCCATGAATTTGAAATTTGCCAAGTCCAAAAGAAAAATAAACATGCAATGATTGCAAGTCCAATATTCCTAGCCCTGTTCATAGCCCGACTCACTCACTCAGTCTCACTTCAATCCAGACTCAATTACCATCCCGGTTACCCCTGCCAATTTACCGCCTATTCTTATCTTACCAATGACCCAACAAAATTTTACCCAAAAAAAGTAAAAAACTGGATATATCCCTGAAACTGTAATTACTAGAAATTTATCTTTAGAAGTAGGGAATTAATGTGGCGAAAGTAATTACGAAAGTAAGTGAATTTGTAAACACATAGCTATACCCGGTTTTGAACGTAAATCATGTAAATTGTCTCATATTACGCGTCGGTGTTTTAATCATGCGCTGGCGGCCGTTACGGGGCCTCCACTCAATTCCTATCGCTCAACTCCATATCTCTAAATGCCCTACAGTTGATACTAGCTTTTCTGCTGGTTCAAGAAATTTGAAGAGTGATGAGAAATATTGAAATACTGTTACACAAAGAAGCGCATTGCAATCTAAATCATTTTCTTCATCGTTCACATACTATACATAGAATGGAACCCACAGACTTAAGCGTAGCTCTCGATAATGTACAAGGGGCGTTTGTTTGTGCGGAACATGATTACGTGTAATTGCTATGAGAGGTTCCTGATTGCACGGAAAAACTAATTTGTAGGTGGAAAAGGTACTTGGGAAGGTCTTCTGAGCCGCTGTTGATGGCGCTGATCAAATACTGTCAGTTTCGGGACCTCATTCCAAGCCAACGTTCAGAGTAGATTACTCGCCTGGCTCGAAAAAGTGGGAATTAGGGAAGCTCCTTCCCAGGTAATTTGGCCATTTGGAGGTAAACTTGGCCATTTGGAGGAAATTTATACATAAGATAAGTGGGAAATCTGTGAGAAATGTGCTATCTTCCCGGGAAATTTAACATTTTTTGAACCCCTGATTACTCGCTGCGCGTTTTTGAAACATAGTCTTCGCTACACGAATGTTAAATCCCTGGGAGCTGCCATTTTGTTTCACATGTGAAGTAATTCGGAAAGTCAAGATTTTTTTTATGATACAACTTGGAATATTACTTGCAAAATGAGAGCTGGTCTTCTAGGAAACATAACAACCATGCCAGTGTCTCTTAATTGATATTTAATATAAACCTGCCTTGAACGAAGCACTTACAAAGCCACATTAGGTTGTGACGCTTCCTTGAATACCAATTGGGGACTGTCATTATATTAAGGAAGCTTTTTCAGAAAAATTTAATACTATGAAAATTAATGTTTTTCAAGCATTTCGGACTGATGAGTATATCAGATCAGGGTGGATTTCACAGAGATTTCAACACATCGTAAACTCTCTTAAGGTGAAACGCACGGCAATAGTTTGAATATGTATTTCTAACAGTAACTTGCTCATGCGTTGCTTACGCTGGGTTGTACAATGGGTTGACAGCGTTGTGAAACCTACCCCAGGTTGCCATTGTTTGCTGTCATCTCTCTTAACACACCCAAAAATAAAATGTGACTCTGATTCCTCCAATTAGTTCTGGAAGTGTTTACTATTTCCCAAAACATTCATTGTAGTTATTTTTGGAATATGAGCAAGTGATGTACTATTCTGGGAACCCTTCAAAACATTTCACCAACTTGCAAACAGTGTTTTTTCCCCTCGCATGTAAAAGCACATGGGGGATTTTTCTGTGGAAAATGTCTATAGAACATCTTCCCCTCCCCATTAAGTAAAAAATATCTTGGCTACTGTACACAAACCACTTTTATTTCAAATTGGAAACTGTTGAAAGAAGGCAGTTCCAATGGTATTGGAATAGGTTTTTCACCCTAATTTGGAAGTAGATTTCATCTGTTTGATTGTAATTAGGCATGTACTTTATCGTCATTAAAATGACATAATGTACTTAATGATTTTTATTTAGGCAAAACATTAGGTCACAGAATTGAACCAATTGGCCCATCTGATATGGTGTTGCCATATGTGATTTGGCAACCTGTATGAACCTCCTGACCTAATATTTTGCGCGGCCTGCCAACCGTACGATTTTGCCATATGTTGTCTGTTTTTTTTTTGAGTTCTCAAAATGCCCAAAGCGTATCAATCTGTTGTTGGAAATCTTGCAGTGAGGAAAAAAGTAAAAACAAATTATTAGAATATATATAAAATAAAAAAAATTACGCAACCGACATCAGTTGACCCTTGGAAAGGCAATATCTGAACAATAGATGGCGCTAACAGGCAGCTCGGAAGACAGCCCCCATAATCCTTTGCGCGCGAACCATATCAACTGGTATGGGTGGTGCTCCATTATTTCTTTGTCGCCGGGAAGGTATCAGTCAAGTGGATTCAACACAAGCTATACACTAGAGTACACAGTCACGAAAGGTACACAACTCAATGTTAAGCACTGCACATGAATTTGAAATTGGCCAAGTCAAACAGAAAATAAACATTGCAATGATGGCAACGTCCGATATCCTAGCCCGTTGCCTAGCCCGAATCCATCACTAAGTCTCAAACTTCAATCCTCGACTCAAGGTACCGTCCCCGGTTAACCTGACCAAGTTAACGCCTATCTTAACCTTACCAAAATGACCCAACAAAACAGTTATACAAATAAGTAAAAAAATGCTGGATATATCCACTGAAATTGTAATTACTAGAAAAGTTATCTTTAGAAGTAGGGAATTATGTGGGCGAAAGTATTACGAAAGTAGAGTGGAAATTGTAAAAAAAGAGCTGATAACCTGGTGTGACGTTAATCATTGTAAATGCATCATATTACGCGTCGTTGTGTTAATATGCCGCTGGCGGACGTTAGGGGGCCTCCATTCAATTACATCGCTTCCAAAATCGTATGCTATAAATTCCCTACAGTGTTGATCTAGCTTTCTGGCTGGTTTCAAGAAATTCGGAAGATGAAGAAATATTGAAAATACTGTTTACACAAAGAAGCGCATCAGCAATCGAGAATCATTTCTTCATCGTTCACATACTATACATTAGACTTGAACCAATAGACTTAAGCGTAGCTCTCGATAATGTACAAGGGGCGTTGTTGTTGCGGAACTCTGATACGTGTAATTGCTATGAGAGGTTCCTGATGGCACGGAAAAAACAAATGGTAGGCGAAAGGGTACTTGGGAAGGTCTTCTGGGCCGCTGTTGATGGCGTAATCAAATACTGTCAGTTAGGGACATCGTTGCCAAAGCACAAACGTTATCAGGGTATATTACTCGCATGGCCGAAAAATGGGGAATTAGTGGAAAGCTTCCTTTCCAGGAAAGTGGCCCTTTGGAGGTTAAGGGTAATGGCATTTGGAGGGGAAATTTATACATAAGATATTAGTGGGAAATCTGCTGAGAAATGTGATATCTTCCCGGGAATTTACATTTTTGGAACCCCTGATTACTCGCTGCGCGAGTGTTTGAAACATAGTCATTCGCTTCACGAAACCTGGGAGCTGCCATTTTGTTCAATGTGAAAGTTAATTCGGAAAGTCAGATTTTTTTGAGGAAAACTTTGGAATATTACATTGCAAAATGGGAGAGCTTGTCTTGCTGGAAACATAACAAAACCATGCCAGTGTCTCTTTAAGTGAGTATGGAAATATAAAAACTGCCTTGAAGAAGCATTGACAAAGCCCACATTAGGTTGTGACTGCTTCCTGTGAAATGCCAATTGGGGATGTCATTATATTAAGCAAGCTTTCAGAAAAATTTAATACTGATGAAAATTAATGTTTTTCAAGATATCGGACTGATGAGTATATCAGAATTCAGGGTGTGTATTTCACAGACTTACGCACGCAATCGTAAACTCATTTAAGTGAAACGCACGCAAGTATTATGAAGTAGGTATTTCTAACAGTAAACTTGCGATGCGTTTGCTTACGATGGGGTTGTCGAGGGTTGAAATCTTTGTGAAATCTACACAGGTTGCCATTGTTTGCTTAATCTATTCTTAAACACACCCGAACATAAAATGTGACTCTGATCCTTCCATAATAGTTCTGGAAATGTTTACTATTCCCACAAAACATTCATTGTAGTTATTTTTAGGAGGAAATTATGAGGAAAGTGTTTGTTGTAAATATTCTGGGAACCCTTCAAAACATTTCCCCCCCAACTGCAAACCGTTTGTTTCCCTCGCTTAAAAGCACATGGGGGATTTTCTATGTGGAAATGGTAATAGATAATCTCCCCTCCCCATTAAAATTAGATTATTCAATTCAGGTGGTAGGATCCACATTTCTCACCTTTTGGGTTAGCATGTATTCCCGTACGTGCGGTTCATGCCAAGGGCACAACATCGGCAAAAGACGGGGGACTATCAATTCCCCAGTCATTGTTTGACCGGAATTACAGGACAGTGCCCGTATGGTGCAGCCATGCTACTGCTTGAGCAACTTGCCAGTTTTAGCCAAAATAAATAAAAGTGTATAGCATTCACAAATATTTGAACAAGTGCAGCACAAGCTGTTTTGATCAAGCCAGGTTGGCTTCAATATTTAATAAGGCCTCTTAATGCAAGCCATTAAATTTGAACATTGTTGACTTGAAAGGATCCTAACTTGCACAACATAGGCTGTGATAATATTCCAATTCACAAGGACATGTTCAGGGATGATAGGAGGATTGAAACTTGAAATATTTCCCTGGTGTATTCTGGGCATCTTAAGGGGTTTGCAACATATAAAGAGGATCCAGGTTTCACATTTGTGTCGCCTGCCTTACAGAGAATCACTATGTCCATTGTTGTGTGTTGTTTGATGTCGTAGTTAATGTAGGTCGTTGTTTGTGAAAAAGGGGGGGTAACATTTGCATGTATATCAGCATACTTCAATGGATTAACCCAAACTGAAATCATAGGTGCAATGTAGGATCCGCATTTGTGGATGAGGTGAAAGGTCACACACAAAGTTCAAAGTTCATATGAGGCCTGTAAGGACGGTAGGCGAAAAATGTAAAATTGACCCAATTTAAAAATGTCGAAATAAATTGTAACTGAACTTGGTTTATGGATAGTACACGCAAACCCTCATTATGAGGTCAAAGATCACGTGAGGCCTATCATTCTCAAACAGCGAACAGCTGGCGACGCTAGCAGTACGAGGACCGCGGTATTTCTTTCTGTATTTTCTAAATCAGAAAGCAAAATTCCTATGAATATCAAAAATTTCATGGGTAGAAACCTGTTTGAATTTGTTTTCAAAGTTGTAAAGATTATTTGACATGGCTACACCTATTCTGTGGAGGGGAGAGAGAGAAACTGATTCCTAATAATAACAGATTTTATCTAAATGGTAGTTATCTTGAATTTTAGATTTACTTGTCTAGCAGCAATTATAGCTTCTAGTATGACTGAAAAATGAGAAAAAACCATTCAAAAGTAAGAACTTAAGTAAAAAAAATGGGTGGTTGCATTCTCATTGATCTTGCGTTATAGGATCTAAAAGTAGTTATTTTGCAGAAGACAGGTAGTAAGGTAACATTTTGATTAAAATTGGATTGTTTAAAATAGTGCGCAACCACACTGGAACGAGTGATGGCAGATACACGGAGGACACGTTTTGTCTGGAGTTAAATGGCAAAAGGAACTTGACATGCAGTTCACCAGTGTGTGAGGAAATGGAACGAGGTTTTGGTTTGTATCAGACAGCTGGATGTACATTGTTCAATGGCAATTTCCACTCACTGTAGACTGGTTTGTGAGGAAGGAAGCGTCATAGCTTTGAAGTATTAGGAAATCTTATGGTGTAATTCTTTTGCAAAGACTCCCAAGATACCATGGCCTGATATGAACCACTCTCGCTAATGTCGTCAAAAGTGAAAACATGAAGTTTCTAAGAGACATGGATGTATTCAAACAGCAATTTCAATGATCGCTCAGTATTGTAGGCTATTATATGCGCAAAATATTAAAGAAGCCTAAGCGCACGCAACCACTCCCCCTTGCTTCTGAATTACACTGGCTCTTGTTTCTGCCAGACATTAAATTTTGTACGCTTGTGAATAAATATAAGGTTAGGTTCTGAAATCTGCCACCCCCGGCTACCTCTATTTCCCGTGAGTCATAGCCATTCCTCATATTCTCTCTCTCCGTTACCATAGCTGCCGGTGAGGTCTCGCGGCGGTCCCTACGGGCGCGTAGGAGTTTTGGAGAACGGGCTTTTTCCATCATTGGTCCTCGTCTCTGGAAAACTCCTTTCCCCCTGCCATCAAGAGAGCTAATTCCACCATGTCTTTCAAAAAGCTTCTTAACACCACAACCTTTTCGCCAACATGCTAGCTTTCATGTTTGTCGTCCTTCATTCTTGCGGCCTGTATCCTTTGGCAGGTAGGCGCTTTATAAGTTCTTGGGGTAAATTTAATTTTATTATTATTATTAAATACTTTTGAGTGGCAGTGAGTGTAGTTATTTTTAAAAACAAGTATAGGGTGGGGGTATAGTTAGAAATATAGAAACAGTATTAAGATAGTTATATTAAACCAGCATTGACTTGCAACTTTTTGTGCAAGATCCCATAATTCAGGGTTCTTTGCTATTGTAATGATCAAGTGTTTAAGCAAAATGTAAGTAAAAATGTAAGTATAACTGCTTTAATTTGTACCTTGAACTTTTACCCTAGAAAAACTCCAAACTAAATAGTTCGGTTACATGTAGGGTATGCAAGTCATTGAACTCTCCTTTTTACTCTTCTGATTTTGGTTTAAATTAAAAAATGTTAAAGTATTGACTATGGATTAATGTTTATAAATTTCTGGGAATTATGGGCCTCGTAAACTCGCTGTAATCACATTTTCGTGATGAAGTAAAGTCAGGAGGGACAGGGATCAATGGATCATCTGTGAGCAACTCATGGTTAATGGTTAAGGATGCTGGAAATAGTAAAATGAGATAAAAAATAACATGGCACTGTATTTATTTTTTGATTTGAAGCAAAAAAAGTATCCAAATGTCACTCTGCAAAGATTGTGGAGGTAGATTCCATTTTCCAAACATGGCCAACTAAAGTCTAACCTTTTGTTGAGGGAAAGTACAATTATACCGAAGGCGTTTGGAATCTTTAAGGTGCTGTTCGATTGAGTGGATTGTCGTTCTCTACTTGATATAGAGCCTGGCACTTGCACATACAACCCCATCAGTACCGTGGGAAACAAAACTGCGGTTTTGATGTAGACGCAATAATGCATGTTGCAAGCCTATTCAATAATACTACGCTAATATTGATGGTTAACCATTAAAAACGGGGGGTTTTTTGTTTATATCTTGGAAATGAAAGGATTTGAGGCTCAAATTTCAGGACCGACAATGAGAAAAAATACGGCATTTCATCTGAATCAAAAATCGGATCAATGACTTCCGGGTAAATCAGGGCGCTGGGTCCCAAAAAGACGATCGGAACACGCACTTAAGTGTAAATTGAATTAAATATATGATCTCAAGGAATTATGCTGAAATTAAGTCCCTGACATCGGTACACAAACTTCAGAAAGCACAGAAATGGAAATAAAATCTTTTTAAAAACCTTAGCTCTTTACTTGTACGAAGGTAATCTGCATGAGTAGGGCAGTAGATATATTGAACGACTGCCGGATGTGTTACCGCTATTAATGACTTACTAAGGCCCCAAAAACTTCATTTTTTTTCGTCATATAGACACGAGGCATAGAGACGGGATTTCAACCATCTCCTACCGAAGACCTCTAGTTAAGGGGTTAATTAGTGAAAAATTTAAATACTGGTGGTTTGATAAACAAATTCTTTTATTCTTTCACAGAAAGATTTTGCCAAAAAATCAGTTGAATCCAGCAAGTGTTCTTGCGAGTCAAATAAGCTAATAATTGTGAAATATGCCAACAGAAATGTTCTTAGGTTTGTTTTGGACAAAGGGAGGATTAAAATTTGTTAAAGGGACACTCCCATCTTGCCTTGACTATACACACCTCACCTATCAAACATGAGATTGGGTATCATTTCATTACCATCATGTTTTCTCATCTGCAAATATTTGGACTCTGACTTCATTCAGTATGCGGTATATCTTAATATTGGATGGCCGAGCCTAGATCAAATTATCGGGCGAGTCGAAGACGAGCCTGATCTTTTCTGGCGAGGGCGTTTATTGTCGTATTTCAAGCCGAAAAAAAAAAAAAAGCCATCCAATATTATATATGATGCAAGTAGAAGCTTGAACTTGACAAAAGTAGTTCTAAAATGGCTTCCAAAAACTAATAAAAACAGAGTATTGTTGGGTACGAGTCGCCGACCAAATGTTCCAATATTTTTGCGTGTTGGGCGTACGCGCTAATTGCACGTGGTATGCACAACAGATGCAAATTAGTTTACCGGGAAGTATTTGTACAATTCTTAGGCTACTGTATGTACCACAATTATGGCTTCACATGTAACTTTGCCCCTTTGAACCAGCAGGCTTGGCTACCGTTCTGAAAGAAAGCCTGGACTGCGACTTGTATGTCAGATTTATTCATTGGTAAGCAGGGGATGCCAACTTAGGTTTTACCTTGCGTTGAAAGTCCACTGGGAACCCCTAAATTTTCAAATGTTTCAGAAATTATATGGTCCAGTGGAATATTTGTGATCCAAGACAGCCTACCTACCAAATGTTTGTAATAGTACTAATCAGGGATTATTAGTTTCCCCCCAAATACATGGTGAAGTAAAGATTCCTGATTTCTATTGTGCCTTGGGGAGAAACACTTACAATTTGCTTATTTCAATGTTAAACAAGTTGGTTTTCTGACACCCCAAAGACTATAAGTAATAGTTACACTTGATGCAATATTGTGGAATTGGTTTACCATCAGCACTAAGAATATATTTTACTTTTGAGGTTTGGAAAACATACTTTCTGCTTTTCAGCGGCTTAGAATATGTGATCCAAGTGGTCCTCATTGTTACTCATTATGAATTTATAAGTCCAGTGAAATTTTGCGTTCTGACGTCAAAATCCTCATATAAGCGGGAACCCTGGTGGTAAGTGAGTTGTGTGAGATCAGTGATGCGGTATGGGAGAGTTAGACATGGAGCGGAAGCCAAATTGAACGATTTTGAGGACGACCAGAGAGACAAATGGGGAGAGGGATGTGTGGCGTTGAGTTAGTGAAGTGAGGATAGGAAAGAAGACGAGGAGGACGGAACGGAACGATGGACCAAAGTTGGCGGAGGAGAATGGTTGTACGTTGGTTATGGGCATTGTGTGCTGAGTAGGGATGATGAGCATGTTTAAGAGGGGGCCTTTGGCTTGGTGGGGGTTTGAGGAGGAGGGGAACAAATGAAAAAAAGAATGGAAGAGCAAGTGGAGGAGAGAGGAGGGGTGGTTGGGTGGATGAGATTGAGGATGGGGGATGCACTGAATCGGGCGAAGAGGAGGAAGGGGGCTGGTACGCAATTGCTGGGTGTGAGGGCGCCTGTTACCATCCAGTGAATTTAAAACCAGACTTTAAGACTTTAAATTTTCCACTACTACTAAAATGTGATGTGAAGCCCCTGTCCTAACCAAATCATGACAATTCATTCATTGCAATTGATATGAATTTGAACTCCCAATAGGTCTAAAGGTCATTGCATAGTGTCATGCCGCTTTACCACTTTGCTGCTTCTTATGATGAAATTTACGTCACTACGCAAGACTGTTAGAATCGGTAGTGGTGACCCAAGTGGCAAAGCGTCGAGCACTAAATCGATCTCCCCGCACTGGGCTGCCGGCGTGCCATTGAGGCAAATTCACATTGAGTTGACTTGAATTCAAACTTTTGCAGCGGTGGTGCTGCTCATTACGATTATTCCAAGCGATAGAGCCGACTTGAATATGAATAGCTCAATCTGCAAGCAAGCGTACACCAAGCGGTTTGCCGCTGAGGGCAAGCGGCCATGACAATATGTCATCACCTTTAGGACAACACAAGCCTGTTGGGATTTTCTAGCCAATAGAAATATTACTGACGAAAAAATGTTAAGGATTCCTTTGGGGGGGCCAATTGTCACCTCTGATATCAGTAAATAATCATCCTAGGAGTGACAGTGAACTGGAAAACGACTTAGGTCAATTGAAATTGTGCTTAGACTCGTAAATACAAGTAAAAAACAAAGCTATAGTTGCCAGTCTCAATATAAACTAAAAAAAAAAAAAAATGGAAAACAAAGGAAATTTGACACAAACCGATTTTTCTGCAGAAACAACTTTGTTGCGTTTTCATGACGATGTATGTTGGCACGCTTTTGTGTATAGTTACCAGGTGTGCAGGTAATATGGAAACATCAAAACAAAGGTTTGGCACTTCCAGTCAGTGACTTTGCCAACCAGTTCCGTTTGAGGTGACAAAAGGGAAATTAATTTCAAAAGATGAATGAAAAAACCCCACAAATTTATGAAACCATGCCAACCTAAATAGGGACATAGGTCATAGACATTCTGTTTGTCTAAGTCTTTTGAAATAATGATTTGAAGTTGTAAAGGTAAAACCCAAGTTTTAAAAGTTTTCTAAAGATGTTATTTTTAATTCATTATATTATTCCATTATCAGGTTATTTATCTTCTTAAGCCAGTTTCTCATTTGTTTTGCTTTTTTTTTTCCAATGTCCACCTCTTCAAGTTCACATGGCATTTTTTTAAATTTTTTGTTTGGCCCTTAGGGTTAGGGTATTTCTTAGTGTAAGGCCATAAATAAAAAGAATTTGTTTCCTTGTACAATTTTAAATAAAGGGGAAATTTTAAAAAAAAAACTTTCCATTTTTTTTATTTTGGAAAAGTTCTTTTCCATAATTCAAAAGAAGGATTTTTCCAACTGCACTTCATTCTACTTCTATTCTACTTCTCACTTGACCATTACCAAAGTATACTGACTAAAAATTGTTTTCTTGCAGACCAGGGCACACGTCCTAATGCATAGAATGTGTCCCCTTGTATGGCCAGGCTCATCTTTTGTTGGTTCTGGGACTGTCTCTAAAAATACATTGTTCAGAAGTCCTAAAATTACAATAGGAAAACAGGCCTACTCCATGATTGGCTATTGATAACCTAACAGATCAACTTGAATGCATATCAAGTGGAACATGATTTAAAAAATCTCAGATTAGTGTGGCATTTTTAGGTGGGGTTCACAGCATATTTATTAGTTAAATTAAGTATGGACACTGATAACCATTTAAGATTGCAATTTATTAAAGGCGCATTTGTATTATCATACATATAAAACAACATTTTTTGGCTTAAGTTCTTCTCAGATTTGAATAGTCTGTATATAAATAATGTAGATGTCCAAAAAAACTGGCTTTCACAGTCATAAACAAAATTGTATTAATAGTGCCATTTTCTAATTGTAAATAATATCTAAGGTTACTTTAAAGGATGTTGTTGTTGTTCTTTGAATGATCATATTATATGCCTACTGCATCATTGATTGCTCTGGTTCTGAAATCAGGAGTGGAACGTGTATAAATACACAGTTTCACATCTGTACAAATTTCACGTGTACAAATGCTTGCCTAGACAAGCAAGTAGCATTAGTTGGTCTGAAATGTCATTTGTTCTACTGAAGACAAATACTGCTTAGCAGCTATCTACTGCCTGAAATCTTTTCTTTTTGTGTGTTGCTTGCTGCTATCAGTGTGATATCGTAGATGACCGACACATGATAGATATTTTGTGTTGGTGTGTGTGGTGGATGCTTGCAGATAATAGCGAAACCATTTCTTTCCGATGAGATCTTGGAGATGTAATTTTAAAGGAAAGTGATGCAGGGCTTGAAATAAGATTGCAGATCCAGAGCAATTTTTTGTGTTTTTTAACATTTTATTATTGCCCCTGGTCGTATGACAACCAAATTACACGTTTTTGTTGTTTTTCAGAACAAGGGGCATTTTGCCTTGTAGCGGGGTAATTGCCGTTGCCCCTGCCTTTATTTCAAGCATTGAAAGTGATTATTTTTTGTGGTCTCATCATGTCTAGTTGTGGGCTTGTGCCTTCTGCACACTTTTAGTATCCTCAGTCATAGGGTGCACGTATGCTGCATGTGCGTTCAGGGGGCATGCATGCAGCCATACTGCCAATACAAAATTGTGCATTTCCCCACCAAAATGTCACTTCTTATAGGATCTTGTGGTCCAGAAGTTCGATGTGCCTTCAAGATACACACCATGTCTTTAGAAGATTTTTTTTGCTTGATAGGTTTATCTTTGCTTAAAATGTCAACTTTGGTCTTCAGAAGATGTTATGCTTGTCTAATCTGTGTTGTTTTGTTATATACATCTATCGGTGCACAGATATTAATTTGTCTGAAGATGTAGATGAAATAAAAAAAACATGTCTGTTGGAGGCTCACATTTATTCTCTACATCAGTCTAATCTAGTCTTTTTTGATTGGTGTCACATCATCCATATTGTCAGGAGTATGGTTTCATTTGGAGAGGATGTGTTGATCCTCAAATTTAAAAAGCTGAAGATGTAGCAGAGTAGATACATTACATTTTAAAGGTGCATTTCGTGATTTCAGCACCTTCTGTTTTATTCATTGATCACTAGATATCCTTGAGAACACCTTATTCTCAAAATTTGAGCTGATCCCGATCTTGTGGTTTTGTGTTAAGAGCAATTGCACGTAAGATTCGGCACACATGGATTACTAAGGCTAACGGTTCAGATGATATAAAATTCTCAACATTTTTTAGGTAAATCGGGGGGACGAGGCTGTGGATCACGAAATGCCCCAAAAGCGCAATTGTTCTGTTATTTGCAGGTAAAAGCTTTCAAAAATGTGGTATCCGCAATTTAAAATAAAATTAAAATTTCAAAGAGCATCAAATTCTTTTCAAACATACATAGCTTGAGGGTTAATGCACTTTATTTTATCTATTTTGTATGTTTTGGGCTGGATGATGAGCCAAACATCAGTTGGTGGGCCGGATTTCACCTCGAGCAGCGGCGGAACGATTTTCAAAGTGGACGGGCCACTTGACACTTTATTTGAGCATTTTTCAATACTTTACTATCATTTTCTCATGCAGCTTTGATAAGCCTGCTAAAAAGTGGGGGCAGGTCCCTCCACTTTCAAAGTGGAGGGCCATGCCCCCCCCCCCCCCCCCCCCCCCCCCCCCCCCCCCCCCCGGCACCTGTGATTCCACTTCCACAGTGAACTCAGAATGAAAAATTAGGAATCTTTGCATTAGAGATGTTTTGTCCATAAAGAGTAAATGCAGTGGGCTTAAGGGGTATTAATTATTTCCAGGAATGGAGGGTGGGTGGGAACTGTAAGAGAAACACCAGTCTTTTCAAAATTTTGAAATTTTTGTAATTGAAGATATGCAAATACGCAATCCACAAAAATGTCTTGAGAATAATTTCAATTTCGGAGTGTAAAGTTGCTGCTTGGTTATTTCAATTTTTATCCAAAGGTATAACATAGTTATTAAACTAAGATAAAAAAAACACAGCCTCACCTATACATCCAGTTCATGTTATGCAAACAGACCTGTTACATGTATATTACAAGAAGATTGCCTCTTCTTTGCAGGGCAGAATTTGTGTGTTACTAGCAAATGAGAATGTTACCCCTGGAGTGTCTCACTAGATACAACAGACTTTAGCCTTACAGAGATAAGATCAAGTCAAATCTCTGTGCGTTGAACTCAAGCTTGTATTACCCAATTCTATTGCAGGGAGAACTCTTGAAAAAGTCTCAAGTCTTCAAATGTATTGATAAGGGAGGGGGATTTGGATGTGCAACATGGGTTTTTTCATGCTTCTTGTAGTATTGCATTTAATGTGACCAACATGTATATGGGACGGTTTTGACATTTATGATCATAAGACCCAGGAGGGGTAGGACACATGCCAACCTAACGCAACAGCGAATTCAAAACGGCAATCAACTTCCGGTTGCTAGTCTGTTTCAAGACTAAATGGTAGTGGGCTCTGTCTACCATATCGAACGGTTACACACAAACTTGCTAAAACTAGGCCTGGTCACGAATATTTAAATCTTTTTTCTTTTTTGGATTTTTAATATTACAAACTATTTTGCAGCGGGGTTAATCCCAACCCCGACTGATCTTTGAATCATAATTTTCCCTAAATTATCATGATAATTACTATATAATTGTTGAACAAATGTTTAAGGAGAGCATTTTGTATGTCACTTGGACCGAGACTGCCATATGAAATGGCCATAGCAGTTCCCAATTTACGTTTGGGAAATCCCCATGCCCAAATCGAGAAGATCGTGACTCGATCGGTCAAACTTCACCCCAGTCTTTGAGATCATGAAAAGTGAGTTCCATCATTCCTCCTCCATTGGGATTTTTATTACAAAGTAAATATAGGCCACCGCAGCCGGCCCTTATCACATACACAATGCGTTCTTTCATCTACGTTACTTGAAAACTAGAAACACATAGTATTATACAAAATTTACAGAAATTATCAATATTTCTTCCTGGTTCTTAAGCATAATACAATTTTAGCAATTTCACTAAGAAGAGTTTCATTTGATTAAGTCTTACAATTAACAAAATTTTCCATTGTTTGGTGTAAATTGTGACATGAAGGAAAATATTTAACTCCATATCGTGAAGAAACTGCATTTAAAAGAAAATGAATTTCTTCCCGTCAACCGTTTTTCACAAAGATAACATAACCGATCATCTTAGGGTACATTTTCCCTCCTGCCGGTTTCCACTCTTAAACATGTCTAGAACCCCTCAACAAGAGCGGCCGAATGTTTTAATAACGCGGGATCGTTTAAAATTCAAGATAACACTCATAGGTCACCACGGTCTTAAATTCACGATACAATTGTAGACGACCAATTTGCAGCCATCATCTGCTATACCCTGTCTTGCTAGAAATATCAAAAACCCTCTGTTTTACAACAATCTAGGAACAAACGTGCTCATTTCCACTCCTTGGGCTAACCACGCATATCCAAAACCATAGGAAAACAGAATATCCTTACAAACAGCTCCACTTCAGCCCAAGTTTTTTTACCATTTTCATCAAGACTGTGTAGCATTAATAGGCTAATTTAGGATATCTATGATCGGACAGCTTTAAGATTCTCAAACCATTACTTTAATCCAACGCAATTAATTGATGAGTATATAAAACAGGTCTTCCCAATCACCAAGAGCAGCACTATTTTGGGGTTGAAAGATTAACACCTTGGACGTACTTACAAGCTCTTGTCTGCACACGTTCAAAATCACTTCGTACTTCCCACATTCCCCAAGTTCGAACCATACATAGTATCGGAACAACAGTCAAATCAAATTTTAAAGAAGGATTTGAAGTGCCCAACCATTGACTTATACAAAAACGATCTAGCTGGGATACAGCTTTATTTGCTTGAGGTTTGTTGTAAGGGAGGTGGAAATTGGGGTTCCCCGTTTAGCAGGATTTTGGCGTCAAATGACGACAGAATTTTTACTGGACACAATAATTCAAAATGAGTGAAATTTAAACGTCCATTGAGAGGCTACAAAATACATGTCTCCACTCTCGTCCAAAACCAAAAGCAAAAATTAGAGACAAACTGTTCATTAAAATAATGAAACATGTATTGATTTTTTTAATCGATGCCATAAACTTTTAAAGCCACTATCAGCGATTTTTTTTTCAAAATGTAAATCAAAATCGCTCCCCCTATTTTTATTGAGCCACTTTTTTGCACTGTTTATTGGGAAATTGGTTGTCATTAAAGACCCCTGGAGTGGCTAAGCGAACACATGGTATTTTGTCAAGCAGTTGACAATTTTTATCTTTTTTACTAAAAATGTCGGGATCCAACTTTTTTTAGGTCTAGAAACGTCGTAAATGGCATCTTCAGACCGCTTTAAAATCCTAATGTCTGTTTTTTTCACAAAGAACTTAATATAAGAAGTTATTGATAGACCCTAACACTATCATGGGCACTTTAAATTTGGGGGAAAAATGACTGATAGTGGTTTTTAACGTCAACAGTGATAAAGCAGGAGATTTCCGGTGCTAACCCTAAAAAAAACCAGAATCAAATGTGAAAAATGCAAATGCAAAATGCATTTTTTTATTAATAGACTATGTGAAATTATGGCAGGATTTAAAAAAAAATAGCTTTTTTGATCCACTTTTTGCATTTTTTTCGGGCCGCAAAGCTGCCGAATTTTCTTTTTTTTCATGAAATTTTTCAAAAAATTCAAGTTAATCAAAACCTAATAAAAATATGCGATAAAAGACAAATTTTAAAACAAAATGCGTGGGTCTTTTTTCTTGGCCTAATGTGATTAATCCACACTCCCACCCAATAGCCAATTTTAACTTGGTCAGATGATAGAGCATGATGAGGCCTAGTGCTAATTATAAAAATTATTTACAGGTACTAAATATTAATACCTTCATTCACCAATCAAAATGTGGAGGCCATCTTAATTATGCACCATGTAAAACATGTTTGGGTTAATTCGTGGAGTACTATTAGAAAACTGATAAGCCCTGATTAGTAGTACAAACATTTGGTACATGTAGGTTAAAAAAAAAAAAAAAAAAAATTTTCACAATTTTACCAATACTGCTTTTACATATGTACATGTACATTACCCAATTACACCATGCCAAGTTTACATGTACCTTGGTTTTAACCATGTTTGTTTATATATGTATATATTTTGCCTCACGGCCTCAGTGAAAAACAACTCTGTTGATTGTGTTCCGTGAATAAATAAAGCTTGATTGATTGATTGATTGATTTTGCACTGTTGTATTGGAAATTGTTGTATTAAAGACCCCTGGAAGTGGCTAAGCGGAACACATTGTATTTGTCAAGCAGTAACGATTTTTATGCTTGTTTACTAATAAATGTCAGGATCCAACTTTTTTTAGGTCTAGAAACAGTCGTAAATGGCATCTTCAAGACCGCTTTAAAATGCCTAAGTGTCTGTTTTTCACAAAGAACTGTAATATAAGTTATTGATGACCTAACACTAGCAATTTAGAGACAAAATGGGCACTTTAAATTTTGGGGAAAAAATGACTGATAGTGGTTTTAACTTCAAAAAGTGATAAAGCAGGATGAGTTCCGTTGCTAAACTCCTAAAAAAACCCAGAAGAAATGTGAAAAATGCAAATGCAAAATGCATTTTTTTTAAATAGACTAATGTGAAATTATGCGGGATTTAAAAAAAAATAGCATTTTTGATCCACTTTTTGCATTTTTTTCGGCCGCAAAGCTGCCGAATTTTCTTTTTTTTCTGAAAATTTTTCAAAAAAATTTCAAGTGAGCAAAACCTAAAAAAAATAATGCGATAAAAGACCAATTTTAAACAAAATGCATGTGGTCTTTTTTCTTGGCCTAATGTGATTAATCCACACTTCCTCAACCCAATAGCCAATTTTAACTTGGTCAGATGATAGAGCATGATGAGGCCTAGTGCTTAAATATTAATTACAGGTACTAAATATTAATACCTTCATTCACCAATCAAAATGTGGAGGCCATCTTAATTATGCACCATGTAAAACATGTTTGGGTAAATTCGTGGAGTACTATTAGAAAACTGATAAGCCCTGATTAGTAGTACAAACATTTGGTACATGTAGGTTGGTTTGGGACCACAAAATATTCCCCTCGACCAAATATTTTTGAACATTTGGAAATTATGGGATCCAGTGGACTTCAAGTTAAAAACCCTAAGCGGAAACCCTGGTGGAAGTCTGGGGTGGAAATAAGAGGAGTGAAATTGGTTGGCAGACACTAAATCTATTTCCTCTGCATACATCAAGCATTTGATTTGAAGAAATTGCCTTCCAAATGAATCCTTAGAACATCAGGAATACTCATTAAGTAATATACACTCATTACATAGGGTAGAATCCACAGTAAATAAAAAATGGCATATTTTGGTGTGGATGTGGAGGATTTAAGGAAGGGGTAAAGCACAAATTGGAACAGAATGGAAGGAAGTACATTGATAGAATCCAATCACCTAACTTATCGGTATTTATACTAAAGCTATGTCACATTTTGTCATTTGATTTGGAGCATACACGTACAGTATATGGTGGAATAACATCGGGAATAAAGATAAAAATAACACAGCATCCTGTGGATATTGCTTAATGTATAACCCAGGTTGCCTTTGCTTGTCTGTCTGGCATGCTCCTAGGTCTCTGTGCTGCCAATAGTCAGTAATGAGGCACAAATTTTAAAAAAATCATATGCTGGTGTCTACAGAGAGATCAGAAATATTTCCTGAGATTAGTACATGCATTTGTGTAATTGGGAGGTTGAGTTCACCTAGGCTGGTGCTAACTTGGTTTAGTTGGGGTATTTATGGCAACAGTGTATTTAGCTTTTCAGTTTGCTTTGAAACATATGGCAGCAGGCTTCCTGGGATGGGTAAATGTTTGGCGCTCATGCAGGATACTTGGTCTGGATAACTCAAAATTATAAGTATCTGCAGAATATTAGCCATTTAGCAATGACTACAATGTTTTTGATGGTGATGCGACTCCCATTTTTAAAAGATTACCCCCTATAAATTAGCTTCCTTAATACTGCTGTATAGACTTGTGTATGATTATGATCTGGGTCAGGGTCAATGTACTTAAAACACACTTAAGCAGACTACTTGTAATCATCTGAAAGTTACTTGTACGCTGCTTCCAAAAATGGCCCAAGTCAACCCAAATAGCATCATGGGAGATTTAAATGTTAATGGATATTTTGTAAGCTATGCAAAGTACACACACAGTGTACATATCAGTCAAAGAAAGATTTTGTGTACATTTTGAAATGCACTTGTGAAAATCATACAGTGTACAAAATGTGCTAATATTGTACACTTATCACAAACCTGTAAAAAATCATTTGTAAAGGATTAAAGAATATCAGCCAACCAATAAAAACATGAATAACATCTTTCTGATTACAAAAAAAAATGCTCTTTAAAGTGTGAATTAAAGTAGAGGTGGGCTATAGAGGGTCATATTTGGGTCATAGTTTCAGATCACTTCGAACACAGGCTAGAGTGATGACTTTAATGATGCTTATCCCATTTTCGAAGAAAAAAAATTAAAAAGTGCAAAAGCCAGGGTGCCCCAACGACAAATCCAAAACGGCCGCCAAATTGGCCAAAAATCATATTTTTAACCATAACTTGATAAGCTTTTGTTTAATCACCTTCATTTTTGTGGCAATACCCATGTTTTGGCCTGCAAGGAATCATTCTATGCAACTTCTATCTCACCACGACTATTCGTTTTCTAGATATGGCAGTTTTAGCCTAAAATTGGACTGCGAGGGTGCTTTCCCAAAAAGTACATATCATATGAAAAGTTTTAAATTTCAACTGGTGGGCCATCATCAGAATTGTTGATTCATCATTTTCTGAAGATTAGAACTGTGTAACACTTAACATTTTCCCATGGCATCAATTTAAAATTTAACGAAAACACTCATCGCAAACACCACGCAAGTCAATTTTTCAGCAAGTTTTCATAATAAAACTCTTAAACTTTTTGAAAGTTAAAATCACCATATCATTTGGATGCGCATTTTATGGGAAAGTGCCCTCAGAGGTCAATTTTAAGCAAAAACAGCATTTTCAAGAAACGAAAGGCTATGGTGGGATGAAAGTTGCATAGCATGATTCCTAATACCCCAAAACGTGGGTATTGCCACCAAAATTAAGCAAATTGAACAAAAAATAATTGAGTTATGGTCAAAAATCAAATTTTTGACAATTTGGCGGCCATTTTGGATTTTTTGATGGGGCACCCTGGTTTAAGCATTTTTTTCATTTTTTTCTCTGAAAGTGGGATCAGGGTGATTAAATTCATCAAATGAGCCTGTGTTCAAAGTGATCTGAAACATTGACCTTCAATAGCCCACCTCTAATTAAAGGTCCATGGCCCGATCGCTAATAGCCTCGTCCCCAGGGACCCCAAATTTTACCGGAAGTGGTCCAAATTTTGGTATCAGAAGAAAACTACTATTTTTCACATTTACCCTGTGAAATCTTAGGGCTAAAGGATGTTTAGTTTGGAAGTTATGAGCGAAAATATGCCCCATTGTTGTCGACCAATATTAATTTTACACAGCACTCTATGGGGCTAAAATCACGTTTTCAGGTCTCGCATCAAACGGATTGAAATATCGGCGAGAAAATTTACAGATGGAGTTTTGGGGTGAAGTGCATTCTACCAAGATGAAAACTTCATCTACCTTAATCGGGCCATCCCCCTTTAAAGTGTGAATTGCCTGGTTCATAGAATCAAATGTGCTAGCGCTTATTGTATGATTATCATGTTTCCAATTGCTTACCACTCAATTTACAAATGGCCGCAGAGCACCAGAAGCTAATAAACTGTCATTACATTTCATATTACTTCACAGAAAAAGGTTTTATTATTTTTTTAAAGTGGTCTAGGTGGTCATTTCCTTTGCCAAATAATTTTGTGATTTAGGGTAATGTTTTTTGGGGGTGAATTTGACAAAACAAATTTGTTTTCCTCAGAATTTGCATAGTAAGAAAGTTGCATACAGATGAATCTAGAGAATACTTATTTGGAATAGTAAATCAGAGGTCATATTGTGTTATATAACACATAAAAATATTCCTATCATTTGATTGGTGAATACTGCATCACATGACACCTTGAGCATCATTTCCCTTATGAGCAGTAAATATTTGTAAATATCATGTAAAAAGCTAATCAGAGATCTTCTTGCCTATGAGGCAGCAGCTAAATGTATTGATGTTGGTGGAGCCAGCTCACTGTTGACGTGTTGGGGTTTGAGAAGTATATCCACCGGTGGACAAAAGGTAGGGCACTCAATGCATGATAATGTGATCCGCAGTCTGTGATGGAGAGTCACATTGGCAGATGGGGGAGTTGGTCGCAGCCCCCATCGGTACATATTGCTGTTGAAATGACCGACACAGTGTGTGAATCCTGTTTGTTCACGGTGACCCATTCCTTACGTGGAAGGTTGCTACCAGGTGGGAGTTCTGTCATGGGTATGATAGTAAAATGGTGTGGTCTTGGAGTATCTAGCCAAGCAGTGTTCCATGTCTGTAGGATGTTGAATGCAGAGCTGGAGAGTTAGCAACGTCAGAAATACTGTAAGAAGGGCTACAACCAGGGGTTACGAGTAATAATGGGACACATGGAGATTGTCTGAGGATACAAATTTCTCTAATTTGAACTTGATTGGTTGTAAAATACCAATTGGGAATGTTTCAAAGGTTTATTGCATAAACAAGTAATAAAAAAAAAAAAAAAAAAAAAAGATGCAACGAGGAACATCGCGTCATTTTCCGGGAAGACGTCCCAGGTGCAATGAGGTGCAATGAGAGTCATTTGCACGACAAAAAATAGTTGTTGACGGCCGAGATGCAACGAGAAACATTTTCCAACCGGTACCACGTTTTCGTTGCACCTCAATGCGTCTGGGCCGCGTTAGGGACTATCAGCCAAACAATAAAAAAAAAACACCAATTACATCTTTCTGATTAAAAAAAATGCTCTTTAAAGGTGCAACGATAGATTTTTAGGCTCCCATATATTGTGTCATATGTAGTGATTTCGTATACATGTACTGTAGATAAGACCCCAATAGATTTATTACCTTGTCTTTGGTTAATACAGAAATGCCTTGAAAGTGAAAACAAAAGGCGATTTTCATTTGCTTAATTTCAATGTAAAACATAGGATTTTTGTATTTGTTCCTATACGAAATTAGAAATTTCACAATTTTTGTACCAAACAAATACTTTCCAGCTTAATCCTTTCACATGGGGACATCTTTGATAAAAAGCTTTACATGGTGCAAAAATCAAAATGTTCATATTTTAGGGACGCCTGTTATGTGAAATCTCTCATTGCACCTTTAAAGTGCGAATTAAAGTGTGAATTGCCTGGTTCATAGAATCACATAATGTGCTAGCGCTAGCGCATATTGTATGATTATCGTGTTTCCAATTGCTTACCACTCAATTTACCAAATGACCGCAGAACACCAGAGGCTAATAAACTGTCATTACATTTCATATTACTTCACAGAAAAAGGTTTTATTATTTTTTTAAAGGGGTCTAGGTGGTCATTTCCTTTGCCAAATAATTTTGTGATTTAGGGTAATGTGTTTTTTTGGGGGAATTTGACAAAACAATTTTTTTTTCTCAGAATTTGCATTGTAAGAAAGTTGCATACAGATGCATCTAGAGAATACTTATTTGGATTAGTAAATCAGAGGTCATATGGTGTTATATAACACAAAAATATTCCTATCATTCAGTTGGTGAATACTGCATCACATGATACCTTGAGCATCATTTCCCTTATGAGCAGTAAATATTTGTAAATATCATGTAAAAAGCTAATCAGAGATCTTTTTGCCTATGAGGCAGCAGCTAAATGTATTGATGTTGGTGGAGCCAGCTCACTGTTGACGTGTTGGGGTTTGAGAAGTATATCCACCGGTGGACAAAAGGTAGGGCACTCAATGCATGATAATGTGATCCGTAGTCTGTGATGGAGAGTCACATTGGCAGATGGGGGAGTTGGTCGCAGCCCCCATCGGTACATATTGCTGTTGAAACGACCGACACCTGTGCAAATCCTGTTCAAGGTGACCCATTCCTTACGTGGAAGGTTGCTATCAGGTGAGAGTTCTGTCATGGGTGTGATAGTGAATTAGTCTGGTCTTGGGGTATCTAGCCAAGCAGTGTTTCATGTCTGTAGGATGTTGAATGCAGAGCTGGAGAGTTTAGCAGTGTCAGAGATACTGTAAGAAGGGCTACAACCAGTGGTTACGAGTAATAATGGGACACATGGAGATTGTCTGAGGATACAAATTTCTCTAATTTGAACTTGATTGGTTGTAAAATACCAATTGGGAATGTTTCAAAGGTTTATTGCATAAACAAGTAATAAGGAAACCAAATATGTAATAAATGAACTTGACTGATGTCCAAGTCAGCTCCAAAGAGAAGCATGCTTGGATTTTTTCTTGTGTATAGGACAAAAATAAACTAAGAGTGCATTTTTGTGGGCCACTGGCTATATGCTGGAAGGACCGCTTGGTACTCAGCTGTCACGCTGGATGAATGTATGGAGGTATGAATGTTGCTATGTCACTCATCAACCCAAAAGGTTAACCTAAAAGATAAACCTTATAGGTAGTGGTTGAAGGCAGTCCACTTGTTGTATTCTTTGAATGTAGACACCGCGGAAGCCAAGAACCACAAAATTCTATTCTGGAAATATTGTGTCTCTTTAAGCATAAAATGATTGATGCCTGAATGGTTCAGTTCTTAGAAACAGCAGTACAGAGTTTAAATATTGTATGATTATGTGCCCATAGTGTTATTTTGTATATCATGACAGTTGAAGAGCATGATTTAATTGCCAGTACACCAATAAAAACAATCAATTAGTAATTGTTTTTGGTGACCACAAGTAATGTGAATGCTGTTTATGGTAATTAGTGTTTGGATATGAGGTATTCTGGGGCACGCTTGTTTCCTCGATTGACCAAGAGCAGAGAGAGAGGATAGTAGTAGAGGTCAGCTACTCTGGGTTACAACATCTACTTTGTTGTTAATCCAGAAGGTGTTTTGAACCAATCCCATAATGCTGAAAATGTGCTATTTGCACTGTACAAAACCATCAGTGCTTAAGGATTAAAAGGGTTCAAGAATTTAAGGACCACCAGACATTTTCATGATCATGCAAAAAATACCCAAGTACTAATGGTTGTGGGGGCTAACATGAGTGTAAAAATCATGACTTTTTTGTGTTAGTAATTAGGATTTTTGTGGATTACATGACCTGTGCATTGTGATTCAATCCATAATTCATTAGGAGTTTGAAATTGTGAGGTCATGTGACTGTGTGACTCGATTCCGACCTACATTATATTCTCTCCTCAAAACATGTCAATACAGATTTTTACACCATTTTAATCATAATACTTGAAAGGTCTTGTAGTTCTCTGTAGTGCATCATGGGTCTGTGTTTGTAAGTTGGGATGCGAATCTTTGTTTTTGATAAAGGACGACTTGGGGTTGTCTTTCACAGTTTTGGGTCCTCATTTGCAACAACACTAGCGTATTAATAGCTCTTATGATAAATGATGACAATCTGTTTTCCAGGTGCCTTGTGTGTATTAGACCAGTCAAGTGACTTCAGTTCTTTGATGCACCTCTGATAAGGCACATCAAAAATAGTGTCAGCCAAGAAGTTTCTTCTCTTTGAGAGCCAGACATAGCATCTGGTTGTTTTTCAAGAAAAAAGAAGTGATGCTTTTTGGCATCTGTGCAAAAATATTTTTTTTACCATATTTCATAATTTAATCCAGTTTAAAGATGATTATGACAATCTGAACTAATTTTTTAATAACAGCTTGTTTACTTGAGGACTTGTCATTTTGTACATACAGGTCAAATTGATATGAGCTAGCTTACCAAAATCTTACAGTAAATCTGACCAACAAGCATCTGACATTTATGGCCATCATAGGTACTTTGGAGAAATCCACCCATCATTTATGACTATATTTAAACTTGTTCATGTTTCCATTTTGATTACCTGCGCCTCACAAGGATTCAGCCGGTGCAACGATAGCTCTGTTCTCTGCCAAGCTGCCTATTCCCTAACTATACCAACCCAGACTGTATTACAAGCTGTCGTATTTCCAGCTAGACCACGCGCTATCAAGGTAAGTAGGTAGAGGGGTGTAACAAGGGGCAGCGCAGTGGCAGATCCAGATCGAGCCAGATCAATCCGTTTCTCGTATACCAGTTGCGTTACACGGGCGACGCCAACTTGGTCCAGATTGCAACTCGGTAGCATGGTGTGAACACGCTTGGTTAGTGTCGGTGCACTTTAAGTGCGTCCTTTTAGGTTACACGTAAAGTATTCCTCGATCCCCAAGGTTTACGCGTAGCATTTGGACACTTTACGCTTCCAAAGGTCGCCGTACTTTCACACTCACTGCACCGTGTATAGTTCTTAAGCGATCTCCCGTGATCTGGATCTTGTGATCTGGATCTCCTCTAGATTCCCCGCAAGATGAAGAAGAGTAGAACCACATTAGGGCATAAGCAGAGTTTCTGCTGATGTACAATAGCTCCATATGAAAGTACTTACACAGGTTTGGGTACAGATTTTAGAGCTAAAACATGCTCTATCAAGAAACTTGGATAGCGGAATTGCAGTAAGGTTGTAAGTGGCAATAGCTGCCATGTTATACACCTGTGTGCTGCCGTGTATAAGGATAACTCTCAAATTTACCTTTCCTTGAGTCAGTGGCTCTTGACATGGTTCTCAGGTGGACTCTCCTGAAAAACCTCTTCAAGACCCACCTACAGACTATTGGCAAAATAGTATTTTTGATAGGAATTTCGACAATGGCAGCGTATTGCACTTACACTTCTTGCTCTCATATGATCATCGGTAATATCCATTCTCAAGGGCAAATGATTCTTTATGTTGTAAACATTGATTGTGATTTATTGGCAAAGATACTGCAATTACTATTTTGGAAATATTTTTTTTTTTTTTTTAATTTTTTAGGTTTTTTCTTTTTTTAAAACCCAAACTTACTTTTACCACTTGTGAACCTTTCAAGAAGTTGTGGCCTGACGTTCTGTTGTTACAACACCTGAGAATTCTTGCTTGGTAACAAAGTTTGTTGATGCTGTTTTTTAGACATGCGTATAAGGAATGGATTAACCCTAACACTTTCATTTCCCGAAGGAAGGAAGGGATAAAGGGAGAGAAGCTAAAAATATCGACATCCGTGGTGGATTCGCTGGCCATATGCGTGTTCGTACGATGGTTTTCATCGCATCTTTTTGGACTTAGTGCATTTTCGTCCTTAGTGCTTTTTTGCCTCAGCCTCAGTGCGTTTTAGTGAGTTTTGTTGTGATAGGGTTTTAGAGAGGCAATTGCAATAAGGAAAAAAGGACAGACATATGAACAGAGATGGTCTTCTGATTCTAAAACACATCAAGCAACGACAGACAGACAGAAAGACAGAAGGTTCACATTTAGTCCTTCTCACCATATGATGTATGGTGGTAGACAATGTGCAGGTTTATTACCCCTGGCCTAAGGCATCACCCAGTATTTATCGCCCGCTATTTTCAAAATTTTCATGGCCGTTTACCACACAAGCATGTTTTACTGAGGGTATCATCTATCATGCGGTTATTTTCGCTCGAAGCAGCATTTTATTTGGTTACGTCAGGATGTTTCCAGGTCAGTGCAATGAATGTGGGTTTGATCGCAGTTGCATCAACAAACCAAGATGGAGCCAAATACGGACCAAAGAACCATTGATGGAGGCTTACTTAACTTTTCCCGTCCCCCAGGTTTGTCCATTATATCCTTTTTAAGTATTGTCTTTCCACTGACCGCTGAGGCTGTATGATCATACGATTGATGGCCATGGTTTAAATAGATTTCAAACTATGTTGATGTGAGCGCGGATGTTCGAGGTATTCGATAGAACATTTGTTATGTGATGTATTCCCAAATGTCACCTGATAGCTGTTGTAATTACTAACATAACCATTCTAGTTAAACTCATATCGAAGTTATATTCTCAACACTTTTTAGAATACCTATACGAAAAATTAACAAAGGCCTAAAAGACCCTGCAAAAGTAGTATAAACGCAAGTTTTAAATCTGGTTTTGTCCCCGTCAACTGGGGTGCATGTTCGCCACACATTCGCAGCAACACCCTTACTCCTTCCCTTGTTCCATTTTCAACCGATTCAACGCATCTCAACTCAACCCAACCCTCCTCTTCTCCTCCACTTGCTTCTTTCACACAAAGACAGCAAAAAATATTAAAATGCTAATGTTGAAACAAGTTGTTTATTGAGATGCAGATAGTCAATTTGACTTCCGCGGGAGCAGCTGTGACCCATCAGTTCTCAATTTCCGGTGTTTTTGCCAAATTGTGCACGTCATGTTTTCTACTGGGTTGTGACCCATTATTTTGAGAAACGTCATCACCTATTCGGTGGTGACAGTGAACAGCAAAGTGCGGAAGTTTTCTACTGGGAGTCGCCACCCGACATGAGCGGCCATTTCCGGGGATTTCCTGCAAATTACGCTCAGTAGAAACGTGCAAAATGATGACTTCAAAATTACAATTTGTCAAAACAAGCAGGTATGGATACTTTCTCAGATTCAGGCCATGTTTAATTCAAATCACAAAACTTGCATACAAAATGCCATAGACAAGCAGCTTTCTCCACTAGAGGGCATGCCTTATAGTGTATTCTTTTCTGGAAGAGCATTGAATCACTGATGTCAAAAACATGACTTTTTAGCCAATTAAGGAAAATATTTTAACCAATTTCTAGAGATTTAATGTTTTATCAAATTCCATTACACATTCATGAGTAATTTCTGTAGCATAGCAGCTCTGCAGTAATTAGCAAACACAAGGCGCGTACTGTGTGATGATTAAAGTCCGCAGCAGTAGGGCAAACCAGAATTTCTCTGAAAATTCCCTGAATGTTAAGCTAGGCCGACTGATCTTTTTTTTTTCATAGTTTCATTGTGCGATCGGATGTTTTTATGTTTGTGACTAGTTGTCATTAACAAAGAACCCCCTGTCATGTTCATACAAGATAATTACCTTGGAAATCAGTTATTTACTGTTCATACAATTCCTTTTTTTACCCAGAAATAAGGCTAGTAACAACACATTTGTTCATTAATGTTACGTATTTGATTTACACTTGGACACATTTATGCTACTTGATTGCAAGATAATTTAATCCCCTGTTCAGGTTATTTTATTTGTGAACCCATGGTATGTGTAAGTTCTTGTCAAAGGGACAGCGGTTGGTAACCATATCCTTTGTAAATGGGGGGGGGGCAGAAGGTTTGCCAGGCATTTTCTCTTTGTTTTCTGGGGGGGGGGTGGTGAATTTGGTCCTTCTCCATAGCACTGTATAAACGGTTCTTGGGGTGGGACAGGTGGGGGGACAAGGGTTCTAGCAGGGTGCCATCCTATTTTTATAACTTGACCTCAGATGCCTTTGACTTGGCACGTGACCCTGACTTCCTTAACATCAATGACCCAAGTTTTGTTGTTGGTCCCCCCGCCCACTTTAGTTGGCAAGGGGGACTATAGAAATATGACCCTTGCGTCCGTGTGTGTGTGGCGTGTGTGTCCCAAGCAATAATCTCTGGATCTAAGCAAGTGTGGGTGTCCATCTTCGAAACATAGATGCATCTTCTCAAGTAGGCGTTGGCTGGGCTGTAAAAGTGGGGTCATGTGACTAGGTCAAAGGTCAAATATGGTCCAAAATAGGGTCAAATTTGGTCCAAAATAGCTATATTGTTATAAGCCTGGTAAAAGCATTATATCTTTTGATCTAAGCAAGTATGAATGCCCATCTTCGCACCATAATGTCACCCAAGTAGACGGTGGATGAGGTCGGAGGGGGGGGCATGTGCATGGTCAAAGGTCAAATATGGTCAAAAATAGGGTCAAACTTGGTCAAATTGGCAAAAAATAGGATATATACGCCTTGTAAACACGATATCTTTTGATCTAGCAAGTATGGGTGTCCAACTTCGCACCATAAACATATATGTCACCCAAGTAGACGAGAGGTGGGGCATGGGTCAAAGGTCAAATGCGTCAAAATTGGATTAAAGTGGCTATAACCCTGGTCAAATGTGGTAGGATGATGAAACTCGGTGGTTGTGGTCAGCATTCAGTGCCGAAAAATTTGAAGGTCATTTCAAGGTCATGTCGGCTTTTCTCGGGTCATTCAAGGTCAAATGGGATAATATTGCCTATAACCCTTGTCAAATGTGTTAGGATGATGTGAAACTCGGGGTTGTGGTCAACATTCCGTGACGAAAAATTTGAAGGTCATTTCAAGGTCATGTCGGGTCGATTAGGTCAAACAACTAAGTAGGTGTTTTTTTTTCTAGGATGATGATGAAATTTGGGGGTGTGGTCAAACCATTCCAGTGCCAAAAATGTGTATGGTCATTTCTAAGGTGCATGTGGGGTCATCCAAGGTCAAATCCATACACATGGGAGTATGGTCTCATGAAAACTAATGGGTGTAGTACGCATTCATTTTGGAGGTCATTTCAAGGTTGTGGGGGTATTCAAGGTCAACTAACTCAACATGTGGTAGGTCATGAAACTTTGTGGATGTGGTTAACATTTCTAAACCGAAAATTGTGAAGGTAATTTCAAGGTCAAGTAGGGTTATCTAAGGTCAAATAACTAAAAATAGTTGTATTGTCAATGTAGTCAACATGTGATACCGTCAAATTGCAACTGCGATGGCAGCGGCCTCAGTGGTTTGAGAAGCACTTATTTCCATCGCAATTCTCCCTGTGATCTTAAAATTATATTTCCCTCCATTTACTATCGCGACGGGCGGGGGACCTTTGTGGTTCGAGAACCGCCTTGTTGCAATTTGAGTTCCAACTTGACTTTTGAAATTAGGCCAATTTTATGTTTTCAACCCATTTTATAACTTGACCTCATGGACTTTGACCTTGCTATGTGACTTTTGACCTCCTCATATGAAGGTTCTCAAGTGGCATCTATGACCCAAGTTCTTTAACAATCGGACTCTTACTTCTCAAATTTGAAACTTTCTCCAAAACTTTAAGGTCCACGGCCCGATTGCTAATTATATAGCCTCGTCCCCAGAAGCCCCAGATTTTACTGGAAGTGGTCAACATTTGGTATCAGAAGAAAGCTACTATTTTTCTCATTTACCCTGCGAAATCTTAGAGCCAAAGAATATTTGGTTTGGAAGTTATGAGCGAAAATGTGCCCCATTTTGGTCGCCCAATATTAATTTTACACAGTACTCTTTGGGGCTTACAAAATCACGTTTTTAGTCCTCGCCCCTTCCCTTCCTCTTGTGAGATAGGCTAGAAACCAAACGACTGTTAGGGTTAGGGTACCCTTCTTTTTTCCAGGTAAGTGGTACCTTAAAGTGATTTGTCTGGGGGGGTGGGCAATGATAGCTGATATCCCTAGCTACCTTCAGTGCTTCTGAATTGAACAGCACAGAATAACCACTCCCTTAAAGATTACACAGCCACCTGTTGAAACCAACAGGAATGAGCAGGTGGTGAAATAGACTTGTGAACTTGTCGGCAATGGGATTATTCAAAGAAACTAGTGTGGTTGTTGTTCCTTGTCACCTACTGCCTCTATGGATCTATACTTCGTTCATCACTAAATAGGCAAGACTCTTCACACTGCAAATTGTGCATGTGCAACTGCAAGCAACACTACCACAGCAGATGCAGTGCGTGATGTATGCGCAACCAGGGGTGGCGCCAGGGTAAAATCATAGGAGTGGCGAAACATCATGGGGGGCAAAACAGTACAAAATGAGCTCATTTTGGTTAAAAACCCCTAATTTTTGCCCCAAACCCCTGTTTTTCCTAAATTTTAAAAATCTCGGGGGGAAGCAACGCACGCTTGTGGCAAGAGGCGCTAATGTAAAATGGAATTACTTTCCCGCACGGATAAACAAAAGCTGAATAGTTTTTACCTATTAGGTGATGAACAAAGTATACTTAGTTGAAGGTGATTACGTGCTATGTAATTCTTCTTGTGCTCTACCAATTGTGATTATTTGTAAGGACTTCATTCCCAAGGTGTCTTTCATAAGAGTCATTATGCTTTTGACATCGTTTGTTATCCCTCCTTTCCAAGTGTAAAATAAGTATTACATTTACATGCCCTTCATTCCAAGCATATTGGCAACTATTTTGGCAGCATTTACAACTATTGTAATTGACTATAAATCCATGGGATGTAATACGTCCTAGTCAGCTATGTGAATTGCTATGTGTCAGTCCAATAAAAGTCAATACACACAATAATTTTATCAATGGTGGTCAAAAATAGGCTATAATATTTAATAAAGCCTTGTAAAACAACGATACTTTTGATCTAGCAATTAATGGGTGTCCATCTCGCAACCATAGATGTCACCCAAGTAGAAGGTGGATGAGTTCGGCGGGGGGTCATTGTGTGAATGGGGGTCAAAGGTCAAATATGGTCAAAAATAGGTCAAACTTGGTCAAATTTGGGCAATAGAGATATTAGCCTTGTAAACAACGATTCTTTTGAATCTCAGCAAGTTATGGGGGGGTTTTGTCCATCTTCGCACCCTAGATGTCACCCAAGTAGCCGGAGGAGGTTGGGCTGTGGCCAAGGTCAAATGCGGTAAAAATGGGATTAAATTGTCTATAACCCTTGTCAATGTGGTGATGAATGAAACTCGTTGGTTGTGGTCACATTCAGTGCCGAACACTTTGAAAGGTCATTTCAGGTCATTCGGTTCATTGTCAAGTCAAATGGATATAATTGCTCACCCTTGTCAAATGTGGTATGATGATGAACCGGTGGTTGGTCAACATTCCGTGCCAGAAATTGAAGGTCATTCAAGGTCATGTCGGGTGGTCGATTAAGTTCCAACCACTAAGTAGGTTTTATGATGATGAAATGTGGTGGGTGTGGTCAACAATTCATGCCAAAAATGTGACACTGGCATTTTAAGGGAGGTCTGTGGGGGTCTCCACAGGTCACATCCATACCATGTTAGTATTTCATGAAAACTAATGGTGGTAGTACGCATTCAATTTGGGCGGTCATTTCAAGTTTGTGGGGGTATTCAAGGTCCACTACCTCAACATGTGGTAGGTCATGAAACGTTGTGGATGTTGGTTACATTTCTAAACCCGAAAATTGTGAAGGTCATTTCAAGGGTCAAGTAGGTCATCTAAGGTCAAATAACTAAAAATTAGTTTGTATTGTCATGTAGTCCCACATGTGATACCGTCCAAAGCAACTGCTATGGCAGAGCCTCAGTGGTTTAGAACCACTTATTTCCATCGCATTCTCCCTGTGATCTTAAATATATTTTCCCTCCATTTACTATCCCGACGGGCGGGAACCTTTGTGGTTCGAGAACCGCCTTGTTGCAAGTTGATTTCCACTTGACGTTTGAAATTGGCCAATTTTATTTTTTCAAACCCATTTTAAATAACTTGAACTCATGGACTTTGACTTGGTTTTTGTGACTTTACACTCAATATGAATGCTGCAAGTGGCATCTATGACCCAAGTTCTTTAACAATCGGACTTTTCTCTCAAATTTGAACTTTCTCCAAAACTTTAAGGTCCACGGCGATGCTAATATCCAGCCTTAGCCTCCCCCATAAGCACCCAATTTTACTGGAAGTTGTCAACATTTGTATCAGAAAGAAAGGCTACTATTTTCTATTTACCCGGCGACAATCTTAGAGCCAAGAATATTTGGTTTTGAAGTTATGAGCTAAAATGTGCCCCATTTTGGTCGCCCAATATTAATTTTACACAGTACTCTTTGGGGCTTACAAATCACGTTTTAGTCCTCGCACCTTCTTCCTCCCTTCCTCTTGGAGATAGGCTAGAAACCAAATGACTGTTTAGGGTTAGGGTACCCTTCTTTTTTTTTCAGGTAAGTTGTACCTTAAAGTGATTTTAGTCTGGGGGGGGGGTGGGCCATGATCGCTGATATCCCTAGCACCTCAGTGCTTCTGAATTAACACACAGAATAAACCACTCCCTTAAAGATTAACAGGCCACCTGTTTGAAACAACAGGAATGAGGCATGTGGTGAAATAGACTGTGAACTTGTCGGCAAGGGATTTATCCAAAGAAACTAGTGTGGTTGTTGTTCCTTGTCACCTACTGCCTCTATGGATCTATCATTTGTTCTCACTAAATAGCAAGACTCTCATACACTGCAAATTGTGCATGTGCCCTGCAACGCAACACTACCAAGCGATGCAGTGCCTGATGTATGGCGGCAACCAGGGTGGCGCCAGGGTAAATCATAGGATTGGCGAAACATCATGGGGGGGGGCGAAACAGTACAAATGAGCTCATTTTTGGTTCAAAACCCCTTATTTTGCCCGCAAACCCCTGTTTTTTTCCTAAATTGTTAAAAATCTCTCGGGGGGAGCAAACGCACGCTTGTGGCGAGGCGCTAATGTAAAATGGAATTACTACTTTCCCCGCACGGATAAACAAACAGCTGAATAGTTTTAACCTATAGTGATGAACAAAGTATACTTTAGTTGAAAGGTGATTCCTGCTATGTAATTCTTCTTTCTTCTTGTGCTCGTTCCATTGTGATTATTTGTAAGGACTTCATTCCCAAGGTGTCTTTCAAAGAGTCATTAATGCTTTTGACAATCGTTTTGTTCTCCCTCCTTTCCAGTGTAAAATAAGTATTACATTACATGCCCTTCATTCCCCAACATATTGGCAACTATTTGGCAGCATTTACAACTATTGTCATTGACTATAATCCATGGGATGTAATACGTCCTAGTCAGCTATGTGAATTGCTATGTGTCATCCATAAAAGTCAATCACACAATAATTTTATCAATGGTGGTTAAATATAGCAGTCAATCACATATTATGTGCAGATACAAATGCAGTTAATCATGATTAGTCACCAAGATATGACGGGCACATCACAACAGACTTGGCAAATTGGAGGCTACTTTTTTTTGCGTTTTGTTTCTATGCGGATGTATCTTGTATGTAGTTTCGGGTGGGGGGGGAACTCACATAATAAACCCGTCAAGTAGAAAGTTTCTAAAAAAGTGGGAGCCATTGGTGGTGGCAGTTGGGGAAAATAAATTATTTTTTTTCCTTTCTTGACCAATTACCCCCCCTTTTACGCGAGTTCCCATAGTGCTAATGACAATATTCTGTTCTTCCCATAGTCACGTTTTAATTAGAGAATAAATGGTGTGAATTTTGGGAACCGGTACTCCTCTTTACGAACTAATTGAAACCAAGGCAATACCGTTATTTTAAGTGATGAACAGGCCAGGAGGAAAGATCTGGCTGTGTAGTCTATCACGAGGCCGAGTTCTTCCACGCAAAAATAGGTGTCGCCGGTTTCAATTAGTCGTAAAGAAAGTACAGGTTCCCAAAATCATACTTTTAGTCTCATTCTGAACAGCTTTATCATGTATGTCATCTTTAACCCAATTTCGCGATACTTTGTTGCTTACTACAACCAGAAATGACTGCCACCACCCCAGTGACAACAATCGAACAACCCGTTGAATACAAAGAACATATGCACCGAGATGAAACTTGGCCGGCGCACGTGAATTTACAACGCGGTATGACGCGAGCGCTTCAACTCAACTAAAAATAACTCAAATATGTCAGCGCGTACTACCTTGGTTTCATTGTCGACTTGACCCGGGCATCACCAATGAATGCTTACATTTCACAGCTGTTTAAGAATTTGCTTTTTGTCCCACCTCTCATAGGACAAATAGTAGTTGTGAAATGCCAAGCACAACAAGTAGCATTAAATGCACTTTGGAGATCAGCAATTTAGCATAGTATTTATTTATTTATTTATTTATTTATTTATTTATTTATTATTTATTTAATCTTTCTTTACCCCGTGGGTACTTCTTCAGTATCTAGTACTGATCTCCAAGAAGGCCCTGCACAACATTTACAATACATGTGCATTTAAAATAATAAAAACAAATTAAGTAACAGGGCTTGAAATAAGGTGATTTCAGATCCCGGATCAATTTTTGGTGTTTTTAAAACATTTTATTGCCCCTGGTCCTATACAAATGTAACACAGTTTGTTTCAGAACCATGGGCATTTTGCTTTTAGAGGGGTAATTTTTCCCCTTGCCCCTCTTATTTCAAGCCTTGCATAATAACCATTTTTTTTAACCATTTTCATATATTTTTAGCAATGCTTACATTTCACTTTAATAAGCACTTATTTTCAACAAATTTTGTGAACTTTAAACGATCAAAAGCCCATTTAGTTTTTGAGACTTGGAAAAAGGTTAATATCGCAGCTTGAGAAAACAATAAATTTGTAAATATCATAAAAATTTCAATTGTTGAAGTTATATTTTGACATAACTTTTGAACGAAGCTCTGCATTATTGTCAAACAAAAAGCACTAGAAAGGTCATTGGGGAACTTAATATTTCAATTGCTAATTTTTTATTTTTAGCCCGTCTAACATAGTATTCCCCTTCGGCATGTGAGCCTCAATGAAAAGTTTGCATGGGGTCCAGCTTGAGTCAAGATGAAGCATGGGAATTTCATATTTTTCATTAAGGGTCAAAGGTCACAATCCCAGGTCATAGTCATCTGATGTCAACTTTTTAAACAAGTGTAACAGTTTTGGTTTATTTTGGAAGTATAATCCAGGTGAGATCCAGTTTGGGTCATAAGTGGGGGACCATTTACCCGAAAAGAGACGGATAAGGGATTAAATGTGCTAATGGGATAAGGGATTAAACTGAACTCTCTCACTATTTACTGGTAATCACCCGGCAAAATTTTACCCCTTCTCAATGAAAGGGAAATAGCGGTGTCACTTTACTGGTAAACCACCATATAAAAACCCTCTCTTTCCGCGACAGGCCATGCAGGCAAGGAAAAACGGAAATTGATGATACCGCGTGATTACGATCAACTATATAGGCCTGTGTGTGTATGCACGTAAACATAGAGATGATGGCCGATACGCACTCGCCTCTCGTCGCGAGTACAACTCCATATACCTTTGAACCCTTCTTACTAAACTATACTCTTGAAAGTAAATAACATGAAAAAATAGCAAAACTCTGTATTAAACACTAAAAAAAAATACAACTACGGTATTGTCATTTTTGATGTGTTTTATTTTCATTGCCTTTGGCGTTTCACAGTAATTGCCAACTTTTTTGTCAACCTGGGGGTCATTGTTTCAAACTCAGTGTCCCAGCTGTGGTATTTTTTTCTCATGTGTAATAACGACTATACGATTTTAAGGAAAAATAGAAAGCACACTGAATCCTTTTCTCCTTTATTCCTTTTTTTTATCAGAGAGTTGAAAATTGAGGCATTTTTGTAAAAATGCAAATAGTGCTTAATTACATTTAATTTAATTTGCCAAAGAAATATTAACTTGTCTTCATCATAATGTAAAGTAATGCACCTCAGGCATACCAGCATGAAATAGGAACATTGACGCTTGAATTTTTGACAGTTTCTTGACATTTTTGCTTCTATTTATATCCAAAAACAGGTTCTTGGACATAAAAAGGTTTTATTATAAAATCAAAAGCAACAGAGCAGAGTGATTTCTCATGAATTGATTTAGTTGTAGCTGAAGAAACATTTGTACTGAATGGCAAAAGCAAATCTCACCCATTGATTAAGCAGATATTAGCTTAATGTCCCAAGTGTGTGGACGTGACATTGTGAACTGAATTTGACTTATAAATCTTATTATATTGACCATTTTCTTAAATCAAAAACTGATTTTAGCTTCTATCAAGATGAAACACTACTAACTCCCCTTGAATGCTTTGGTTTCATCTTCATGCCCTTCCAATATTTCCAAAGCTGTTAGATTTGCATGGTTGCTGGATTGAAGCTGGTTGCGTTGGCCGTGACAAATTGAAAATGTTAACGGGGCATTTTTTGAAAATTAACTAAACTGATCGCACCTCAAATAGTTGTAGTCACACACCCATGAACAACTAGAAACAGACTATAAATTTAAGTTGCAGACCTCCTCATTTTTGAGATATGCAACTTGAGTGTTTTAAGACTTGGACCAAATGTGTTGGATGTGACTGGTGTGAACGGAAATTTAATGTTGATAGAGCAAAGCCATTTTACAGTGGTTGTCAAAAACTTTTAGTACAATTTAACTAGTACATTGAAAGTGCTCTCAGAGAATAAATAACACAAACAAGAACTTTACTTCAATAACGGACACATGGCTTCTGCAAAAATGTTGGACGTGACAAAATTGTTAACGGAAAACTGCGGACAAGGATTTCGAATAATCATATCTGAATTAATGTCAAGGACCATCATGATAATTTTTGGTGGGCATTATCCATGATGGATTGTCGTTTGTCATGATATAAAATTCCACAGATATCCACCACATGGAGTGTCAGTGTAATTGAAAAATGGTATCAATGTGGAACGGAAATTTCACGTCCCACCTCAATTTTGATTGCTCCATATAAGTTTTTTGAGCACTCTGCTACACCATATTTTAAACATGGGAATAAAGTGTCACTAGTTGCCTAAAAGAACTCAAAAGTAAAATTGACAGGTTCTACCTAGCTTAAGTATGGCAAGCTGAACACCAAGGGGGCATGTAATTTTTTGGTTGCGCCATATCAGTTTCAAATTTTGACCATTTTGGGTGGGCCTTCTCCTGAAATACCAGCCCATAAGTTGTTTAGGTATGGATGGTAGGTCTAGTAGAGATCTAAGTAAAAACACAAAAATGACCTCTGTATCACCTTCCTGTAAAAAATCCCTATAGGTTTGTAAGTGAAAATTCAAAAAGTTGGCAATTACTGTGGAACGGGCCCTTTGCCAAACATGTTTTTTTGGTTGCCCATCTAGACACTACTTTTTACATAAAAATACTTCACCACCAGAATAAGCAATTAATGAGAGTAATAATTATAGTAATAGTAATAATCTCAATAGCCCATTGCACTTAATACAGCTGGCACATTGTACACACAGGAAACCCAACCACCAGAAACTAGCAATAAATATAGTAATTCATGTAGCAGCATGGCAATAGATCCAAACTTGGCAGACCACACACACATGCATAGGCATAAAAAATGTTTTGTTTTGGCGTAACGGAAGATGAAATATCTTCCAATGTTGTGTAGTCTAAAATGAATATAACATGCTCCTATTTAAAGCTTTTTTTTCAATGACCTAGCAAAGATCTTTATTTTACTTGTTGTAGTTTGTCTTTGTTTTTGTCCCCTTTTTTCATTATTTTTTCGTCTTTGTGTCTGGTAAAAAATATTTTTATTTTTAATTGTGGATGAAATAAGGGTAGGTCGTCAGAATATTTTTTTTATTTGTGCTAATTTGGCATAAAACTTTCGAGTTTGGCACGTTTTTATTTTTAGCGTCGGTTTGGGTTATGCGCAAACAACACGTATTTTTTTCTGCCTAAGGAACAACTCCCAACCACCTAAGTAGCAAGACTTTTCAAATCGAAGTTTAACCGAACACTATTAACCCCGATAACTACTTCACTGGTCATCACACAACTTGTTATAGGCGCGTGGCAGGCACTCTAATTTTGCCTTTGCGTAATGCGCATCACTGGCAAGTTTGTGAATATACGCGAATGTCCAGGATGCTTTTGCATACGTCATATTTTGCTCCACACGTTCCGAGTCATTTGAAAATACGGCGGTCAGGTAAGTATTTCCCACTGTGTTAGTCTGTGTCCAGACTGCGAAAGATATTATCTAAAATTGGTACTAAGCACTAGAGGATTGTCCTGTCCATAGCGCATGTGTGGTAAAATTGAAACTAAACCATCAAATATCTCCAGAAAACGAAATGGGTTTTCTATAGGATGTTTGTTGCAATCAGAGGGTCCGTTTTACATCATGTTTGTTTGTTTTTGAATATGTATCATAGTTTTGTGGTCTAAACCTATAGCACCTAGCAGAACATTGAAATGTTGTTTTGTCGGGTACTTCGGTGCTCGCAGAATGGCAAAAGTTAAGTTAATCTCTACGGGCCGCATCATTTTCCCACAATGCCTTTCGGATTTTCCAGTCTGAAAATTTCCAAACGCTGGTTTCAATTTAAGCCCCAACCTTTTTAAAAAAATTTGTAGAAAGCAGATTACGGTACTTACCGGACCGCTGTAATTTTAAAAGGATACCATAATCGTAAATTTACATCGTTTTGAACAAAATGCGTTGTAACTTGTTAGCAGCATGCAAAGCTACCACTGGCAAAACACCAAAAACACACATGCGACACACACAACACCACACACACACACAACACACACATACGGAAAGAAAAAAAAAAAAAAAAAACAAACAGAAGAACAAACCCAACCCCCCAGAACTAGCAATAATAAATGGTGTAATCAATATGTCCATTAACTAACTCATAATAGATTCCTGTCAGCTGATTTAGAACTGATTACATGACATATAGTTGTAATTATTTGTTGGTGGTTTTGCTGAATCAATGTATAGGGGCCAGAAAATAAGTTTGTCACAGAAGACCACACACATTTTGTTTTAAAATTGGTTTTTGAACCGCCAATAATTTTTTTTAGGTTTTACTCCAATTTTTTTTTTGTAAAAAATTTTCAGAAAAAGAAAAATGAAAAAAGTGGGGCCAAAAATGCATTTAAAAAAAAAAACAAAAAGAAAAAATGCATTTTGCAGTAGCATTTTCTAAAAAAAAAATGCATTTTGCAGGTGCGATTTGTTTCACATTTCTTCTGATTCAAACTTTTTTTTGGCTTACCAGTTAACTCTTACCCTGCTAAGTTATACCAATCCCCACAATGCATTGCACTAGCTATACCATGCTATACCCAAGCAGTAACTTGCAGCCCATTTGCAGGGGGTGCAGATGTCACCCCCCCCCCAAATTTCCACAAAAGAGGAAATAGTCACGATTTTTGCCTGACCTTTTCTTTCATAAAAGTCCAAAAAAATTTTAGAGACATTTGGAACCAAGAAAGTCTCTTTTTGGTGATGAGATGTTAAAGTACCAAAAAAGATCCATTTGGGGTGGGGGGGGGTTAGGTTCCACTTTTACCAAAAAAAGTGTTCCAGTTTTTTCAAAGTCCTGCAACCCCACCCCAAAATACATCCTGCATACGGCCCTGGTAACTTGGGTATTAATGGGGCACTGGGGGTCCCAATCTTTAGCCTTTGACCCAACTTTTCACATCATCAACCTGAGATTTTGGTACCATTAGAAACATTGTTTTTGCTCAACTCATCTGCAAAATAATTTGACTGACTTTTCTTTCCCCCATTTGAATGTCCAAGCTAATGTGGTTTGTTTACAGTAACCAAAAGTATGTTGTACCATACTCTGGGCTGTTGTAATGCACTCAAGTAACTTCTCACATTAAAGTAATGTCAGATTCAAATGAAATTTTAGAAATAAAAAGTATGTTGTAAAGCACCTTCTGTGAAAAACTGTAATTTGTAATTGGGTGGGGCACCTGATGGGGTGGTAAAGATTTGCATTAATTACAGAATCACACACAAATCCCAAGGTCTGAAATTTTTTAATGCAAATTACATGCATAAAAACCTTTTGTGGGTATTGTAATGCTGGTTAATGAGCAAGTAATGTGAGATCATGTGACAAAATTATAGTAATTTTTTCCCAAATCATAGTGCAATTGTGGGTAAGTTTTATTCTGGGGCATTAAGTCAGAATGATGTAAATTCTGACAAAGCCCATCATGCATTGGCAGCTTGACTTGCAAACTCCAGGCCCTGGTCAGTTTTCACTAACAACGTATTTTCTACTGTTACAAAAAAACAACTAAAATCTCAATATCCATTGTTGCTTAATATTTTCAAAACATAATTCTCAATGACATGACAGTCAAGAGCATTCCTATAGGGGGTGGTTGGGGTGTGACACACTCCATTAACAGTATTTGTCGGCAAAATTACATGTGCATTGGCAAATTTGTTGACTTGCTGGACAATTCATTATGAATATTAACAATATCTTGCTGTGAAGCTCGAAAAATTCTAGACTTCTAGCCAAAATTTTTTGGTGGTTTGACTGTATGGTAAACCTCTCACAATCCCCTTCCCCTTTCAGATTTTTGAGCAACGTTAAAAAAAATTGTGCTTGCCGGAAAATTTCGAAATTGTATCGGAAAAAGGACGGTTTCGCCAGCAACACCTCCCATTGAAAATGGCCTGGGATGCCCTTGCATGACAATCTTTGTTTGGTTATATTACATCACCAACTAAAACTACATTATATATAAAAAGCTAACAAAATTCATGAGCAAAATACTATACTACATTATAAAAAGTTTGTTTCAGCTACAAATCTTGGCTTATGATTATTGATTATTTTATAGCATATAGATGGTATTTAGGTATACTTTCAACCCTTGAAAATTTATGTATTTATTAATAACATGTAAGTCAGTGGTTTTTGAGATGGCTTCCCAAATGACCTGCAGGTTATTTGGGAAGCCATCTCAAAAAGCACTGACCTAAGACTAGGCTTGTTTGGACTCATTTGAATGCATTTTTCATGCTGATTCCTATTATGATCACGGTAATGTGTAATTTTGAAATTCGAACAAAATATATTGAAAATTTGTTGAAAAAGTTAGAAAAATGTTGAAATCTGAACCACTATAATAACCTGTGGGACCTGGAGCATTGGTCAAATTATACCATTGGGTACTATTTCCCAATACTCTGGCCATAATCATCAGAACCAGGATTATTGTTATTACCATAATCATCGTCATAGTAATAAAAATCTTGCTCTCCAAATTCACCATTCCTCAGAGCATGCCAGAGGTTTTTCAACCCCGTTCCTTCCCCAGTATACGCTCCGTATCCATCCTCCTCCAAGTAGGCACTTTCATCTGTGCTAGCTTCTAGTCTTGCTGGTCCTTTAGGAGCCTTAGGATCCTTACCCCCAAAGGTGCCTTTGAATTTTGGTGTCCAACTGGTGGATTGCATCAGCATAATAGTAAGGCGTACTCATTCTGGGGGCAACTCTGATAAACAGTACGAAACCAGAGGCTGCGGTACGGGGCGGAAGTTGTCTGGCAGCCGTCGGGAGTTCGGGACCAGCTCCGGGACCGTACGGGGGCGTTTCCTCACACTTTGACAGCTACGTAACTTCGGCAATTGTTGCACGAGATATCACATTTCACTATCAAACATGTCCATATCACGCTTTCGGGGTAGCAGCTGTCGTCGTCCTCAAGCGATCCCTCATCAAGCGGTAGAAATCTTGTCAGGGGTCAGTTGTAAGTAATCGTTGGAAGGGCAAATACATGGCCCTTCTGAATATAAAGGGGTTGTTGGCATACTTAATCACTTAAAGTTGTTAATACTAGGGTCCCCAAGCACGTTTGTTTTTTTCCCAAGTTTGAAGAACCAAATCCCAAGATGCCACCCCCCGGCCTGTGTTCATAGCTTGGCCAGAAGTACGGTATTTCAAGAGTCAAAGTGAAGCAATGTGCATTTCGGCAGGATACGCCTTTTCATTTTTGGTGTGTTCAGAACCCTCTGCTAGTAAATGCTCCCCCAGTATGCATATGAAACGGAACAGCTTTAATACTTTGCTGGTAATCCTCCACCACTCAGAAAATAGTTTCCCCCCTTCCAAGTTCCCTGAAAATTGTGTTTCCGTTGTTTCACCATCGCGTGGTCGCGTTGGTCCTGCCTGCGTTCACAATGATTATAGACCTTCAAATCTAAGTGGCGGGAAACTCGTCTGACCGTCTTCAATGCATTAATGTTGATGGGATATTGTTTCCCGGTCCATGGCAGGGGCCCTGCGCTCCCCGTTAGTTTTTCCTGCCCCAATTTTGAAGGACCATCCCGGTCCGCTGTAGCTCCATGCGACACCCAGAGTTCGGGCCGCTAAATAAGAAAAATGCAAAGCACACAAAGACAGCCAGTGCTTCATTGTACAAATAGACCTGAGCAGAAGACCAAATGAGATCACACCAACTTCACAATACAGTTGTAATATCTTCGTTCAAGACCAACTGGGCAGAGTAACACAACGCCCCTGTAGAATACCAAATGTCTGATTCATGTGTTTTGGCTAAAGATGAGCAAATGGTAGTGTGTGCCAACCACTGACATTTCTGGAAAAATGTGCTATGAGAGAGTGGGCACGAGAGTTACAAGAGCAATGGACTCTTTACCGCACCCAAATGCTACGCTTGGACCAAGCTTAGATTTGGGGCGGGGCGGAAACTGCATCCAAACCCCGCGTCACAATCTCTCCATTCTTTCAAGTAGTTCATGTACAACACGCATTCAACGTGTTCAAGGCTGAGTACTAGTATAATAAAATAGTTTAGTACGTCCAGACCCCTTCCGAGCTTCATATTCATTGATCCGCAAACCACACGTAGGTTTCTAAAAGTCAGTCCTTCACAAGCCCTCTCACACTGTCTTAGTGAGAAAGATCAACAGCAACGCTTTATTTTATGATATCCCTTATTCTTTTTGTCATTGTCTTTAAGAAGCAAGATGATTGTGTTTGTGCCTAGGGTGCATTCACTCTTTTGAACACCTATTTGGTTTTAGCTTGGTGGTGCTTAGGGTCAGAGAGGGGCAATAGAAAACCTCTGCCGTTGTGATGGCTAGCACAAATGAAGGGGTGGTGTTTTGTTACCACAAGACTTGATGGAATCTGCCTGGGCAATTCCTCAAGGCACGTTTCATACTTTTATTTCCAGCCTAATTAGGAGAAAAACACCCCTGCCTCCTTGTGTATGATTTATGATAGGACAACCCGAAAATAAAGTTCATTTCATGTTAATGAATATGACATGAACAAGCCACTGATCTATGTCCCTGGTGGATGAGACTGGTTGCAGCTCATAAATGGGTGATTTGGCTTTTACATACAGATGTTTTTAAGAGATCCATAAAAATACAAATACCGCAAAAAAAACAGAAATATCCAAAACAACGTTTCATTGGTTGTGTTTGGGGTTAAAAGTGCAATGGTACTCTGTTCGAATCAACTTCGGTTAGATCAAATGAGAAGGGCTCTTTGTTTCATAACTTCTTTCTGCCTTTGACTTACACCACGTTGGGAGGGTCCAGAGTTCTTCAAGGATAATTGAGAGGTTTTCAATCAGTGTTTTAAGTTAAAAACAGGAAATTGAGTACTAAAATTGAGTGAGCCGTTGAAAGAAGCCAATCTTACTTGATGTGTGGCTCTGCACTTTAAATCCTAATTTTTTTCAAACTTCCAATTTCTGTTTTGCTAAAATTGTGCATCCTTAACCACTTAGTCAATATTTACAACTCTTCATTTTCTATGCACTATTTAGAGGGTCTGTTCGCCGGTAACCCCCTGGGCACTACTTACATATCCTCCATCCAAGCATCTAGTTTGATTGGGTTTTCTTGGAAGATGATATCATCAATCAGAAATGATTTTGTATGATGTTTGTATGGTTTTCGCAGACATATAGAAGCACTATTTTTTGATTGGTACTCAGATTGCTAAAATCTCATGTTGTGTCGGGTTTGGATAATCTGCGGTTCGAGTCGCGGCTGCGAGTTGCGAGGTGCTAGTTACGAGTTTGCGAGTACGATTTTGGCGAGTTCCTGAAATTGCGAGTTGTGATTTAAAACGTGCGAGTTGCGAGTTGAATTTTGCGAGTTGAATTTTTGCGAGTTGTGAGTTGCAAGTTCCCCTGAATGCGAGTTGCGGGTTGGATTTTTGCGAGTTGAAATTTGCGAGTTGTTACATGCATGCGAGTTGCGAATTCCTAGTATTTGCGAGTTGCTTCTTCCCTCTTTTTAAAGCCGATTAAGGTTCCCTCCCTCATTTCACAATTATGATTTGTCATACAGCACAATACATACAAATTTAATTGTATCATATATTCAGTTTTCCATCATTGTAGTTGGCAATAACCTTATGAACTATTGTTGTGACTAAAACAAAGGCCTATTTTATGTTTATATCAACACTTGCTGCAGGTGCAACGATAGATTTTACACGTCGCTAAAATGATGTAATCAAAGTCTTCAATCATATCCCATCTGAAAGCGTGAAGCATAAAAGTCTTTCTTTACACAACTTTGTGAAATTTCTACAATTTAGTAATTTGATCCAATACCATTGAAAATAAAGGCCATTATTCACCCTGTTTTCACCTTTGGTGCACTTCTGTAGCCAAATTACTTAGTAAGAAGTCTACAATTGTCAAATTATGATAAATGCATATTTATGACAGGACGAATGAGGCTTGGCTGGAACAAAGAGGATAGCTCTAATCTTTTTTCTATCAGAACAAAAGCACCCATGAGGGTTTGTCTTAGGTGAAGTAACCTCATGACCTACAAATGGCAAGCTTGTCCATTTTGGTAGAACCGGATAGAGGCGCTAGGTGTGGTGTAGAGTGGGACTGTTTTAAGTAAGAAGACAAGAATTGGTTGTTTCTAAACACCCAACAAAAACCTGCAAGTGCATGCTCATTAGTACAATCATAAATCACAAGTGCAATAACCAGGAGTTTGAGGTGTGGATCGAACGAGTTTAGGGACAAGCGCAGGAAAATACAGTCCTATAAAATCATACCCTGACGCACCATGTAGTCCTTACTTGACTGTAGGAAAGATCAAACTTTCCTCAAAAATCTAATGGGGTGGGGATTTGGTCGTTTTCTCAAAAGTTCTTATCTTATTATTTATTTTACTCCATTTTCTTCACTGCCAAAATCATCCCTGTAACAATCTACAAATTATTATTAGAGAAACTGAACCACAATTGGTGAAATATTTCGGAAACAACACCTATTTGGAAAATTTGTTCTGCGTGTTTCATTCATCAATATCATAGCTAAACGGGCTACCATGACCCCCCCCCCTGCACCCCCGGGTGTTTTGGAGACACCATTTTTGTGAAGCCTGATACCATACAGGCAACTGAATTGAGGTGTTGTCTGCAAAAATCCCACCCTGGGTTAAACGGTGAGGGCTCTTTTTCAAAATGGCTGCCAAACTGCAATCACCCCCCCTTCGTGAGAGAAGTACCAACATTCCTAGCACAACACAAACCATCACATGACAGGCACTTGATTTTGGGACCAATAGATAGCTTATGGTCCTCCTCTTTTTTCCATGGATACCAAAATGAGTACCAACATGCCTAGCTTCTTCACAATACGTCCTAAAGTTCGCATGTTTGTACAAATTGTCCAATTTCCCCATAACATCACAAGGGGAAAATTCAATTTTCGCAAAAATGGTAGGAATATCCAATTTTTCATGCGGTGTTGGCTCACTTGATGGAAAATTACTAGTTTCTACCTAAAATGAGAGCATTTTTTTAAGTGCTATAATAATGTTTTTGAGTCGCTAATATTGTCGAAATATCAATTTTCCACACCATATAATTCAGTACAGTATTTTCGTCCTTTCTTCAACATATGACGTCATAGTGACGTCATAATGGGGATGTTGCACTTATTTTGATACCAATGGAAAGAAGAAAACTCTAAGCTATCCTGTGGTACAAATTTACATGAATCGATTTCAGTAACAAAAATCGCGGGGAGGGGGGTCGGGAGTTTTGTTACCAAAATGGCTCAGTAGACGGGGTTATCCAAATTGTGA
>JAMKCH010007765.1:0-38308 GCA_023653785.1 Ophioderma brevispina | reverse complement strand
GTTATTATTAATGCCCTCTTTTACGGTTACTCATAGTGCTATGAATATACAAATGACAAAATTACTAAAGAACGCATTTTGGCTTTAATGCATACTTATAATGTGAAAATATCTCATATATCTCATATATCAATAATATGCTAATCGCGGTTGAGAGTTTGTTTTAATTTTGTTAGGGTTAATCAACAGGTCAGAATGATAATTTTGTAAAGCAATAACTCGAAATGGGTTGAAAACAGTCACTGTCCCAATTTTACGGCATATTCCGTTATGGTGTAAATGGTCTAAAATGGCATTTCTCCGACATGGTTGAGCAAAATAATTAAAGGGTTCTCGTGTGTTAGGCCTATTGCATTATTTAATGCTTAAATCCACCACTGACACAGGGCCTGTGAATCTACTCAGAACGGGACAAGCTTGATGGATAATTTTTTAGCTGTTAATATTGATCAAACTAAGGTCCAAAATTAAAAAGACCCTTAGACCCTTAATAGATCACTGTGTATAACACATAATACTAAACTTACAAAAAAGCCTTATGAGTAGCCTAGAGTAAATTCTCGTGGAATGAATTACTTAACAATTTCCAATTTAAAACCAGATATAGAGGAGAATTATCAATTGGCATGTCAAAATTCAAGGTATAAAACTGATTATAACATGTATGTAGTAATTGGTGTTCATCAGAATTAATTCAAAAGAACATTAAAAATATACGTTACAATATTAAGATATCGTTTTAAAAAATCATAAAAAAAGTAATTTAGCTGATTATAAATGTCGGATAATTTTGCCCATTTAATCTTAACATCCGAGATATAGAAATATCAACACCCTGGCCCTAAAGAACTATTTAATATTCAATAGAAATCTGTATAAATTCACAGGGAACTAATTAAAAATATGGACAAAGTCACACGTTCTATCAATTGGTTTCCCATTTTAGTTGATTTAGATAAATTTTGGTGAAATTTAACCTTTCTTGTCCCATTTCGACTCCGAATCTATGACTGACTAGCAGTCTATTTACCATGTTTACTTATATCCCACCGTGAGATGTAAAGGCATATATTCTTTTGACCTACTATGCAAAAAGAAGACGTAATTGATTTTGATCACTTTTGATGAATTTGGTCCAATTTATTCCACTTTGAATAGTTAAATGGCTAGCACTCGTTTCACCTGATGAAAAGGCAAAACACTTATATGACCAACTTTGAAAAGAGGGCATGATAATGGATTTGACCATTTCAACCCCAAAATCTGTCAATTAAACCAACTAGCTTTCTGTCCACTTATTATGACACCTTTAGATGTAAGTGATTTAACCATTCGGGTACAATTGTGACCTTATTTTGGACATTTTGATCCAAAAATATGAAGACCAGAATGACAAGCACTAAAGCTACCTATTGACGTTTCCATGAGATTTAACGGCATGTTTCCATTAAAATATTTGTGAAACGTAGGTATTATTATTATTATTGGGACTGAGGTATCCATTTTTTGACAGTTTTGATATTGCTTTGGCCAATTTTACCACACAATCTATAAATCGAATAGCTTCCATTTTATCCACTTAAATAGGAATCCTTTGAAGGTGAATGGATATGTTCTAATCGATTTGTTTTAAGAAATGAATGTATTTTCGACTGATTTACCTATTTTTGGACAATTTTGACCTTTTTGGCCATTTTGACCCCAAAATTTAAAAATCGAAATGGTTTCCATTTTATCCACTTAAATATGACTCCTTTGAAGGTAAATGAACATGTTCTGATAAATTGTTTTAAACAATACGTTGATGTACACCCCATGGTGGTATGAATCCACTAGGTTGGACCTTTGTAACAAACAACGCCGTCAAAAATCATATTTTGCTCCTTTGGCCGGCCGTCTAATAGCTTTTATGCACCCAGTGGCTTGTGTACTTAGCAAGTACTTAGTTGCAGTATACTGCATCGATGGCGCATCAAGGGGGTACCCTTGGAGTAGAGCTAAGAGTACACATGGAGTAGCCTAAGCTCTGGGTTACACCATGAGTACGAATCTGGCTGTGTGCATCCAAGTTACTAATCTTAAGGTATATTAATGTATTGAGCTTTTGTGGCAGCCATTTGGAATTCTTTCGATCATTTGAAATTTCACTTTGTGAAACGCAAAGACTTTGTGTTTGTAAACTAAAACGGGAAAATTAGAGTTTTATGTGAATGTTACAACAGCAAAAAATACGTTTGTAGCCAATTTTAGTAAGAATTGGTATTTTTACGGCCATGTTGATTTTAAGTCAAAAATTAGGGTGGCCCAAAAGCTTATTTTGAAGAATATAGTTTATGCAACATAAAAGATACTAGTGAATATGTGGCAGGAAAGTAGATTAGTTATAACCTGGGATGTACCTGTCTTTATTCGTAAAATCCTTCATCTCACTCAATTTGGACCGATCTTGGAATATAATGATTCTGACAGACTTTTTTTTTCAATCGCACTGATAGTCTATTATCTGTTTCATTAATTACCCTTTTGCGTGTGCGATTGTTCCACATTCTTGTTTACTGGGTACTTTGTCTTGCTTGTAGTTATCCCCATTTTTTGCCATCTTGTGCAATATTAAACTTATTTCTATTTTTTCCTTCCATACTTACTGTTGTATTTTATAACATTTGCATGTAATAATCGTTAAGAGGTATATTTTAATCTGCACATTGATGTCATTTACTGCAATTGATAGTTTTAGGCGTTTTGAAGGTCCCCTTAACTTGAACTTGCATATCTATTCTAAGGATTCTCTTTTGCGCTAAGCGTCAGTGTTTGATAATTTGTGGGATAACGATAATAAATTTAAACTAAAAGAAAATGTCTAGGACACGCCCAAACTCATTTCCAGAATCTTAAAATCTATTTTTCCAGAGAACATTAAAAGAAAATCTCTAAAAGAGAACTTTCTTCAGACAAATTTCCTGACAATAGACAATACTTTTGTCTTGACAAAGGTAGACAATGTCTACGATCATGAAATTTATCTGGAAAAACCTCAGATTTTTGTTTAAATTTTCTAGATTTTAGGAAGTTATTTCTGTTAAATTAGAACATCTAATATAACCAATTAAGTGAAAGCCAGAAAGAATATTATTTTTAACATAGAGAAGGTTATTTTTCTTATTTAGAAAAAAAACATCAAAATTTAGGCCAATTTTTGTATTTAAAATTACGCGATGTAGCTCTAGATTATGCATTTACACCCTCGGTTTAGGTGGTATTACGTAATTATTTCAACCGGCGAAGATTAACCATTTTAGCTTTTCTTTTTCACTGGCACTGGTGGTTGAAGCACTGCACTGCAAAATCGCGGAAGGATATCATCAAAATTTATTATAATTTAAGCTCACCGGCTGTGAGTGCAGAAGTAGTTTGAATAATATAAAAATAAAAAAGATGGTTCGTACCGTAAAGGCTTGACCTAATCCTACTTAACAAAAATACTAGTAGCTACTAAAATGGATTATTGAGTTACTAAAAAGCTGTAACTAGCACACGAATAATGGTACACACACCTTGTCGTGTAAGAATAGAAAATTTGGGTAGACGTTTCATAAAGAAGTCCCATGGATGCAAATGAGGTATTGCCATTCATTCCATCAAGCGCTACTGCACAACATCATACAGCGCATGACGGAATCAATTTTAAGTTTGCCGTAACTTGTGTCTCATTACATGAATATCATAGATTCGTACTCATGAATATTAAAGCACAAAGGTCACAGACAGGTCAAACAAGGAAATGCCGTGGGAATCAACTCAGACGTTTGTTTTATTGAGTTAAACGCCATTTCCGTGTCGTCTGCTGAATTAATGTCGCAGAGTCGTTAATTATAAAATCGTTTTGTTTGCTCATAAGCGCGCTGATTTGGACTTAATAATTTCACGTGGGGCTTAATTTTTATACAAGCTTTGCAACCATGCGAAAATATCAATTTTGTTAAAATATAGAGGGGCGCACTATTTTTCAAATGTGCCAGTGTCTCTTTAAGTGAAAATGTTGTCTTATTGCCGATAAAAGCTTCTAGATTGGGTATAATTAATTTAAAATAAGTTTAAACTTCATGATTCTCTTTTGAGTAAATTTAGTGAATGTATGTTTGATGATCATCATAGGTGACCCGGCTATGTGCAAAATGTGCAAAAATTTCTTAGATTTTTTAATGGACATTCTATGCCTTTCCTGTATGACATTTTAATGCTTTTGTCACTAAGTTCGTATAAATTCAATCTAACCGATTGGACTCTCGCCTTTAATAAGAAGTTGTAGCAATCAAGTCACGATCTCTTAGTCACGTGGCTACATGCCTTGCATCCTGTTCGGGAAGGCACCATAAAGTTACAGTTCGCATCAAAAGACTATAGTCCGCGGAACAATGGTGAACAATAGTGCCATTGATTCAGTTGACTCTCACGCAACATTAGTTTCACGATTAATTCCGTTAGGAGCCCCGGACTGTGGCCCCCGCCGGACCAATATGCTTCCACCGGGTTAAATCTTATGAATGCCAATCAGTCTTCAGGTGAGACCATGCAAAATGTTGGCCTCATCCACAGCGCACAAAAATCATATGATTTCCTATTCCCTGACACAAAACAAAACCTCTTAGCATAATACAGCCTGTCGAAAAAAATGAGAACAATCAAAAAAGATTTTTCAATATGATTAGTCACATAAGTAAGTCGTTTTGTTTATCAGCATTAAAGAGAAAAGACCACGGCTTTCAGTATTTTTTGTTTCATTCTCATTTGCTTGTTTCAATCGAGAGATACCTCAGTTAATGCGGAGACAAAATCGAGTTTGTGCCACTTTCTGGTTGAGTTGAAAACGGTGAACAGAATTGTTAAAGGAGGGACCGTTACTAAGATTAACTTATACAATATACGTAATAAAATAATTATGAACTAATATGTGGGGTTTCATGGAAAAACGGAATTATGACTAACCATAAAAAGGAATTAAAAACATCTTGTTGGACCATGGCGCCTATTTGAAATTCGCGCTAGTGTATAATATGGGATATGTATACGTGTTATGGGATATGCACGGCACAGTAGCCGAGTGAAAGAAAATTTGGGTCTACCCGCGAAGTCCAGATCAACCACCCCCCCCCCCCCCATTAAAAATGGTCTGGGGACGGCCCTGGCATAGACGGAATTATTATAATTTTGGCCGTAACTTGTGTCTCTATTACATGAAGATTCATAGATTCGTACTCATGAATATTAAAGCACAAAGGTCACAGCAGGTCAAAACAAGGAATGCCGCTGGGAATCAACTAGACGTTTGTTTTAATTGAAGTTAACGCCCATTTCGTGTCGTTGCTGAAATTAAATGTAGCAGAGTCGTTAATTATAAAATCGTTTTGTTGGCTCATAAGCGGCTGATTTGGGACGTAATAATTTCACGTGGGGCTTAATTTATACAGATGTGCAACCATGAGAAAATATCAATTGTTAAACGGGATAGAGGGCGCACTATTTTCAAATGGGCCAGTGTCTCTTAAGTGAAAATGTTGTCTTATTGCCGATAAAAGCTTTAGTTGGGTATATTAATTTAAAATAAGTTTAAACTTCATGATTCTCTTGAGAAAATTTAGTGAATGTATGTTTGATGATCATTAAGGGACCCGGCTATGGCCAAATGGGCAAAATAACTTCTTAGATTTTAATGACCTCTATGCCTTTCCTGATGACATTTTAAGGCTTTTGTCACTAAGTTCGTATAAATTCAATCGAAGATTGGACTCTCGCTGTAATAAGAGTTGTAGCAATCAAGTCACGATCTCTTAGTCACGTGGCTACATGCCTTGCATCCATGTTTCGGTAATGCACATTAATAGGTTACCAGTTCGCATCAAAGACTCATAGTCCGGGAACAATGGTGAACAATAGGGCAATCGATTCAGTTGACTCTTCACGCAACATTAGTTTCACGCTTTATTCCGTCTATGGAGCCCCGGACTGTGGCTCCCGCCGGACTATATCTGCTTTCACACCGGGTTAAATCTTATGAATGCCAAACAATCTTCAGGTGAGACCATGCAAAATGTTGGCCTCATCCACAGCGCACAAAAATCATATTGATTTCCCTCATTCCCTGAACAAACATAAAACCTCTTAGCATTAATACAGCCTGTCTAAAAAAATGATACAATCAAAAAAGATTTTTTTCAATATTATTTCTCAACATAAGTAAGTCGTTTTGTATATCACATTAAAGAGAAAAGACCAGGCTTTCCAGTATTTTTTGTTTCATCTCATTTGCTTGTTTCAATCGAGAGATACCTCCAGTTTACTGCGGAACACAAAAATCGAGTTTGTGCCACTTTCTGGTTGAGTGAAAACGGTGAAAGAATTAGTTAAAGGAGACCCGTACTAAGATTAACTTATACAATATACGTAATAAAAATAATTATTGAACACATATCGAGTGGTTTCATGGAAAAACGGAATTATACTAACCATAAAAATGAATTAAAACATTTTGTCTGACCATGCGCTATTTGAAATTCGCGCTAGTGTATTTGGGATATGTATACATGTTATGGGATACGGACGCACAGTTGCGTCATACACCTTCACATGTGACCTTTCATAATGTGCATTTCCTATGGTTTGTATGAAACAAACGTGCCGGCGGTATCGCATGGCACGTTATAAAATAGGGCGAAATTTGTAAAAGAGCCGGCATGGTCGGGGGGGGGGGGGGAACTTGAAGGGGGTTTTGGGTTGAATTCATTGTTATGGTAATATCCTTCCGTTTTTAGATGTAAACCACTCAATATGTGGTCAATAATATTTTATAGGAGTATATTGTATAATCTTATTCGTTTCCGGGTTTCCTTTAAACACACGTTATTCACATTTGCCATATATGAAAATTCTTTAAAAAAAAAAAAGGGATTAACTTCATAAGAAACTCTAAAGGATACGAGACACCGTTACGTAAATGGTGGAAGCAATAAGTTATGGTTTTAATTAAGAAAAGTGAATAACATTCGAACATATATATTGTTTGTTAGAAGAGACCATGAGGCGTACAGCAAACCTGGAGGAGAGAGTTTTCTATGGTCTTGAAGTATCGTGAAATGCAAATTCCTACAACACCGTGATACTTAGCTTCAAATTCAATTTTTATTGACTTCAAAATTAGTAAATGCACAAAGATAGTCAATATTTTTAAACCATGTCTTTGGATTGGGTGTTTATTTGGTTGCAATTACATTCTTTGATGAATTAATTTTAACAGCCTACCAATTTTGAATGTACAAAACTCCATTTTCATTGAAGTGCAATAAATATTTGTATGGTTATTTATTTATGAAAGATATTTATCATTTGAAAAATGATTATGTTGATTTATTAAAATATTGTGTCGCTAAAAAGTAGGCTTCCTTGTTTATGTAATCTTGTTTTTGTTTGTTTTGTCAAGTTGTAATCTTTTGTGAGATTCAAGACAGCATGGCATAACTGGAGAAACAAAACTATGCCCTGCATTAAAATGGCATAAAATTGATTTGTGTATCGCAGTTAATTGATTCTATCTCTGACTTGACAAAAGCAAATAAAGATGACAGCAAACACCATTGGAAAGACTGATCTTTGTTCTTAATATTATGCAAGTAAGAATGACTTTGAAATTTCATATTTAACCAATTTTTTTTTCTGATTGTACCACTTTTCCGGGCTCACAGTCCGGTAACAATGTTGAACAATAGCATAGGGCAACGATTCAGTGGATCTTCACGCAAAACATATTCACGGCTTTATTCCGTTGTCGTTTATTCCTTTTTTAAACTTTATTTATCTTCAAAAAACTGATGGAAACATGACTTCTAGATCATTTTAGTCAAAAACAAAAAGGATTACCAGGACTATGTGCAACATGTAGTGTGGGGCAGAGTAGATTGGATTCGTATGTAGTTCATGTTAATTTGGCCATATCTTGTCGGGGCCCATAATCGTCAATATTCCGTTCGCGTATAGGAGGGACAATTTAAACTGCGGTGTTAACTTAAACACCATTTTACACCCTCTGGAATCAATAGGGCACCCCCAGATTCACGTATTTAAATAACATGTTAGTTGTTATATTAACACTAATTTGGGTGTTACAATGTGTGATATGACACTTCAGGTTTCCCGGCTTGACTAAAACCCCCTTTTTGGGCCAAAATTATTTAATGTCATTGTCAATTGACATTTTCTGTCCTTTTTCATCCAAGAATCAAACATCCACCGGGATATAGGTGAGATGTGGCAGGAGATAGGTAACGATTCAGTGGACTCTTCACGTAAACATTAGTTCCACGCTATTCTGTGTCGTCTATGGAGCCCCGGACTATGAATCCTGCCGGGACCATATCTCCTTGCACAGGTGAGATACAGGGTGATCCCAAAGTGACCGAGGGGATGGTGGCAACACCCCTCTTTTTCAGGAGAGAAGTTGACCAACATGCCTAGCACAAACCACAGATATCACAGACACTTGATTTAGTAACCAATAGATAGCTATGGTCTTCCCTTTACCAAACGGTACCAAACATGCCTAGCATACGTCACAATGGGCATAAAGTTTTCATGTCAGTAAAACTGTCAATTTCCATAGGCAAACAGTGTAGAATAGGGGAAAATTCCATTTTTCGCTAAAAAGGGTAGGGAAATCCGATTTTCTGCGGTTTTTGACTCTTTGGTGGAAAAGGACTAGTGTTATATAATGAGAGCATTTAGTGGTATTAGGCGTCTGAGTCCTAAAATTGCGAAATATTAAAGCTGATTTAGAGATTCAAAATTTATTGGGTAGTACTTGTAAACAGTCATCTAGAACTAAAGAATAGTCGCCTAAAATGTCCCATCCAACGTTTGAGATGAATCGACTTTTTGTTTTCATGCAGTACAACATAGTACAGTATTATGTGCCTAGGATACTGTGTATAGCAAAAAATTCCGGATCGGAATTTATAACAAGTTGTGATTTTCTATATGAAGACTTCGATTGAGCTTATAGCTATTTCAAACAGTGATATTATAGGACAAGCATTATGGTAATATGTGGAAAACACGATTTGTTGAAAAATTAGGGGCGCCTCCTTCGGGAAAATCTCTGATTCAGCCTCTAATTTTCCAACCTATATAGTATTTTCGTACTTTCCTCAAATATGACGCATAGTGACGGCCAGAGGTACTTATTTGGTACCAATGAAAGAACAACTCTTAAAGCTATATTTGGTACCAAATTTACAGGAATCGGAATTGTCGGATAACGAAAATCACAGGCCTTCGGGAGTTTGTACAAAATGGGCTCAGGTGACGAGGATTAAGATCAGAAGAATGATAAGTCGGCATGATTTAAGAAAATGCATTTAAAAAAATCCCCAGTGAAACTTAAAGTCCCCCGATTGGTGGACCCAGTAAAATGAATTTATGGTTTGTTTGCCAAAAATTAACATGAATGCTACGGAAAACAACTAGGCTCCCTCATATGGATCACGTGCCGCATCTCTGAAAAGTTAAATGATATTTCAGTCCAAACAAGATTCTGAAAAATATTATTGTTGAAACTGTGAAAGACACTTAGTCAATGCGTGATTATTCAAAGCAACTGAAAACACAGTCTAGTAAATCAAGCCGTACGATGCCAGACTCGTAGAAGCAACAATGATTCTCAATTTTCCCAGAAACGTAATGTTAAGTGCCCGGTAGAGAGGCATTTTCGTCGTTCTCTCGGTATACCGTCATTCTACCACATCCGTATAGACCGTTGCTCTGTTTTGCGTCAATTGACTCTTCACGCAACAGTATTTTCACACTTTATTCCGTTGTCGTTTATTCCTTCTTTTTTTTTAACTTTCTTTTACCTTCAAAACTGATGGATACGTGACTTCTAGATGATTTTAGTCAAAAACAAAAAAGTAACCAGACTATAGTGCGACATGTAGTGTGGGTCGGAGTACATGCGTTCGTGTGCAGTTCATGTTAACATTTGGCCAATATCTTGTCAGGGCCCATTAATCGTCCAAAATTCCGTCGCCATCTAGGAGGGGGCAATTTAAACTGGGGGTGTTAACTTAAACATTTTAACACCCTCCTGGAATCAAAAGGACCACACCCACTGGTGTCAGATTCACGTTATTTAAATAACACCATGTTAGTGTTATATTAACACTAATTTTGGTGATGTATGATATGACACTTCAGGTTTTTTCCTCGGCTTGCTAAAACTCCCTTTTTGGCGCCAAATTATTTAATGTAATTGTCAATTGACAGTTTCAGCTCCTTTTCATCCAAAAACAAACATCCACCGGGGTATAGATGAGATACATGGTGATCCCAAAGTGATCGATGTGGGGAGTTGGCAACCACACCCTTTTTTCGGAAGAGAAGTACCAACATGCCTAGCACAAAACAGGAATATCACAGACACTTGATTTTGGTACCAATAGATAGCTACGGTCCTCCCCTTTCCATTGATACCAAAACGAGTACCAACATACCTAACATTACGTCACAATGACGTCATAAACTTTGCATGTCAGCAAAACTGTCAATTTCCATAGACACAGTGTCGAATAGGGGAAAATTCCATATTTCGCTAAAAAGGTTAGGAATATCAGATTGATGGAAAATGACTAGTTTTATATAATGAGAGCATTTTAGTGTTATAATAAGTCGTCTGAGTCGCTAAAATTGCGAAATATTAAAGGCTGATTTAGAGATTTCAAAATATAATTTTATTGTGTAGTACTCGAAAACAGTCATCTAGAACTAAAGATAGTCACCTAAAATGCCCAATTCCAAAGTTTGAGATGAATCGAATTTTTCGTTTTCATGCAGTAAACATTATGTACAGTATTATGCGCCATAGGATACTGTGTATAGCAAAAATTCCGGATCCGGAATTTTTATAACAAAGTTGTGATTTTCTATATGAAGAACTTCGATTTGAGCTTAGCTATTTCACACAGTGATTTATGGACATTATGTACGGTATATGCGAAAAACTCGATTTGTTTGAAAACTGAGGGCGCCCTCCTCGGGAAATCTCTGAATCAGCCTTTAATTTTCCACCCTATATTCAGTATTTTTCGTATTTTCCTCAACATATGACGTCATAGTGACGTCATAATGGGGATGTTGGTACTTATTTTGGTACCAATGAAAAGAAGAAACTCTAAGCTATCCTTTGGTACCAAATTTACAGGAATGGGATTTTCGGTAACGAAAATCACAGGCCCTTCGGGAGTTTTCTTACAAAAAATGGCTCAGGTAGACGAGGGTTAAGATCAGAAGAATGATAAGTCGGCATGATTTAAAAAAAATGTAATTTAAAAAAAAAATCCCCAGTGTAAACTTAAAGTTCCCCCATAGACATGAAGGTCATTTTTTTCCCGATTGGTGGACCCAGTAAAATGAATTTATGGTTGTTGCCAAAAATTAACATGAATACGCACAGAAACACATAGGCTCCCTCACTATTGCTCACGTTGCCGCATCTCTGAAAAGTTATCCAGTCCAGCAAGATTCCGAAAAATATATTGTTGAAACTGCGAAGTCAATGCGTGTTCAAAGCAACTTAAAACACAGTCTAGTAAAAGTACGCCGTCGCTGCCACTCACTCGTATGTATATGGCAAGCAATGGATTTCAATCCCATAAACATATTATTGTTAAGTGTCCGGTAGAAGAGTCATTTCGTCGTTCTCTCGGTATACCGTCATTCTACCACATCCGTATTTACCGTCTGTCCTACTGCTCTGGCAACTATAGGCTGAAGTCAATTTTGTTACTTTAAATTCACCAACATTGTAATAATATCGCTTTATAATAAAGGTCTGTCTTATATACCAGGCTATAACCGAAATAGACTTCCGTGGTAGCCTACGATAGTTCGTCAGACAACGGGGGTGCAAGCTACCTAGCAAGAGCGCTGTGTGACATCAGCACGATTTGCTACTGGCATTTTACACTGGGTGTTCTGGAATATACTGTTTGTTGGTTTTTGCTATTCGTTATTTCACCACCATGGGAAAATGTATGAGCAGATCATCTGATAATGTTGGTGGTAAGAACATGTTTGTTTGATTTCTTTTTTTTTTATTTTGTTTTGCTTGTTTTCCCGTTTTGTGAATACTAAAATAGTAGACCGCAAGAAAAATGAAAATCTAGTATATGTACACTGTTAAAAATTTTTGTTGTTTAACGGTAAAATACCGGAATCCTGCTGCCGGTATTCTACCGTTAAATAACAACCCTAAAGGTGAATTTGCCGTTATGATTGAAGAGAAGTTTTGATGTTTTATCGATGTTTGTATGAAGAAAACACATATTTTGTGTTAAAGTCATTAAAATGTTCAAGAATCTCTTAAATACAGTAAATTTTCTTTTTACGATGGACAATTTTAACGGTAGAATACTGGCAGCTGGGATTCCGGTATTCTACCGTTAAAAAAAAAATTATTTTTTCTAACAGTGTACATAGTTATGTTTGCGGTCGGTCTTTTTTAATAATAGTTTGAATTTGGTTTGGAGTAGTGTTGATTACGCGATTGGTTGCTTGGTCGGTAAGACGTGCATACTGTTTGCCCATACAAGATACCATCTTACAACGTCGATCTTTAGAATTCTAATTTGAACTTCGCTATAGACCAGTTAACATCTACGTCACTTCTTTTGTTGCCTGCGAATCCATTCCTGCGAATCGTTATGGCCCATAGCATTAAAACTCTAACAGATACAATTGCTCAGTGTGTAACAGTCAGGCCGACCTATTTCAAGATACCAGGCCCTAATATGTTTACAAACATTGCTGTTAACTGGTATATACCCTGCGATTTTCCCATTTCAGACATCACTTAGACTTGACATAGAAAAAAAAAACATGTTACGCATGATGTGCACATTACCGTCCATACTTGGATCCTGGGTTTCCATCGCCCATTGCATTCAGGGAACGAATTTCGGTAAAATTCAATTTCCGGTTCGCGGATTAACATGTTGGCTGTAATCCTACAGTATTGTTAGTTTGTCATCTTGGAAAAGTTTGACATTCCACACAGGTGCCTATATATTAGACATTGCAGAGTACAACGTAACATCAGAGCAGGTGTGGGTAAATTTCGAAAATCAAAATGATCAATACAAATGTCACAGTGAAATGTAGTTCGGCTTAGAAGAGATGAATATAGTACCTGTATTCACCACTGAATTTTATGTTACAAAACTTGTTATTAAATAAGTTGATCCAGAATTTGAGAAAGGAAAGGAGTTATACCGAAAAAAAAAACTCCAAATCCATCGCGTATTCAATAACATCTAACCTATATAGTCAATAGTCCAATAATTTTATGATTTGACCCACACAAATTTGCAACAGAAACCAATGTTGGTTGCTTATGTACTGTGAAATAATCACAAAACCAAAAAATCAATATTAACGTCTACCAAAAATACCTAGTGGAATATGTAGAAATAAGGGGGCAACGTTTGAACAGGGGTAAAGTTAAAAAATAGAAATTGTTCGAATGATTTAAATGATGTACCCCCCCAAGTATTGGGGCTACTCATAAGGTTTAAAAAAGGATAGTTGCCTATCTACGCGTTATAGGTTAGTACATAGGCTCATAACAGTTCAAGGTCATCCTGGGTTTAAAATTCATAGAATGGTCCGATTTTGATGGGACTGGTTGTAAATTGTAAAGTTGTCGCCACTAGTAAGTAAATGGAAAAGGTTTTTGGTTTGAACTTTTATATATAAGGAATTTACAGGGCTAGGACTAGTGACCTCCCATAGACCTGTAGCCCCCAGTAACATTTTGCGTTCCCCAATTATGCAACGGAATATTACAGATGGTGAAACTAGTTATTTTCGGGGGTTTTGTACCATTAGACGAACAATTTGACACCATTTTTATAACGAACGGAAGATTGACAATTGTACCTGAACTTATTTTGACTCATAACTATTAAAATTACAACCTGCCGGTATTGGCAAACTATCCTTTTTTAATCCTGGAAATGTAACGAACCCGTTGGCATACTTTTCGATGCGTGTTGCTACTTTCATATTTTGACATTGTTATAAACCTACCCCAATTAAAAAATATATGTTCCACTCCTTTGATTTTAGTAGCCTTTGATATGATGTTTTAAAGGTATTCGCCATACAATTATTTTGCAATTGATTCTGCTGCCATTAGTGTGGGTTAAGGCTGCATTCATCCTATTTTGACTGGCCTAACAACGCCTGGTACAAAAAATGCTGTATTTTACATCAGAGTGAAAGGCATTTCAGTTATTTTTACCCAAACTAAATCAGACTATTAAACATGGACCATTATTGGAGCGCCTTCAATCGACACTCTTTTACATATCTACAAAAGATCCAGATATCAAAAATGAAAAAGGACTTTGATATATAATTAATATCCAAGGATGTTATTCAATTCCATCCCTTGTAAGCAATGTTGGATTTCATGCTTTATTTCAATTCAACCTCTCCCGCTTCTTTCCAACTTTTCCAACGTGGGGCATTATTCTCTTTTTATATACAGCGAGCAAACAACTTTAACGCCAATGCGACGCCATCTGAATTTAACTTTCGCAAATAATAGATTATCAAAACACAGTCAAATCCGAAAGCTGAATAGGGACCCACATCCACGTTTCTTAATTACTACTTGTATTAACGGTTTAAACGGTGTGGTGCCAGGGGTGTGTCAACTTTTATTTTTTCCCCAGTCAGTTGTTAACGTTTCCCTTAAATTTCTTTCCTTCTTTATTTTCTCATTATTTTGAATATTGCTCGCTAGCGGTCCGTTTAGGTAATTCATTCAATTTGTTCGGGATATTTTTAAAGCAAAGCTCAACAGGTTCTTTTCTTCTAAGCGACACGGGATGGTTTCAAATAGACAGTAAATAATTAAAAAGAAACGCAACAAAAATAATAACAAAAAAAAAGCTAATATGGTTTTGTATATACGTGGATTATGAAGTTCTAGAGAGTAAGAAAAAGACCCACTTTGATAGAACGCAATTTGTCTATTGCCCCATGATTCGTTTCTTAGAGTTTGGCCATTCTCTTTAAAGCTGAAACCAAGAGCCTGTTGAAAATAGTGTCAAGTTAGAACGGCTGTATGCTTACCATATTAGGTTGGTAGATACCCAGGCACGAACACGCCACAAACAGTGGAAAATACGAAGTGGCAACAAAAGATTTTGATGGAGCCAAAATTTGTGGAAGTGTAATGAGCGTTTTGCTTAATATGAAAAACTCTCACTTTGCACACTGTGTACTTGATCATACAGTGGCAATTGCACAACATGTATTAAGATTGATGACCCGTAACACTAAACTCAGCCACTTAAAGGAAACAAAATATTATATCAGAATTGTTAATTTTCCTTAAAATGAGGGTTCACAAAATGTTCATTGAAATAGAGAAAAGTACTTACAAAACAAAGAATTCTCCGCGCTTACATGAAGGTGGGTTGAACCGAACATCAAATTAATGGGCTAAAGTGTCTGTTTGTGGGTGTGTGTGTGGGGGGGGGGGGTTGTGATCGGGTCACAACCTTTAAAGTATTTATATTTACTACCAATTCTTCTTGCGGGCGAAATTGTAATTTTTACAACTGATAAGAGAAGCAATCACTCTGCCAAAAGAGAGTATGGCTACAAAATATTTTTTAATAAAAAGAAAAGAAAACACAAAAACAAAATAAAACGGCCATGTACCTTGATGATCGCCCACCCCACACGGTCTTTTTGTTAAGGGCCACTGAAATGTCTATAACAATAATTTTTTATTTGAATGTGCTGGTAACTATACTAATTACCAAGGGGGTGAATGAAACGCATTCAAAACAGTCGTCCGTGCTGGGCGCACAGACATTTTGAATATTGCCACGGAATAATTATCAGTTTGGGTGCTTGTATACACAACATTAATGTCATTCGATCAAACAATCCGCCACAAAATATCAGTTGTTGGTGTTGCGGGCTATTGGTGGTTTTTTGTTAAAATTTTTGTCCTACCATGGCCACACACGAATGAAAGACCACATCAGTCGTCTTGATTTAAATAAAACCGACTCACTGGAATACATCTTTTCACCTAAGCAGCGCATTGCATTATGAGAAAAAAAGGTATTGAAGAAATGATGACAGGTACACTATTGACACCTGGCCACCCTCTAAACACAACATTAATTTGTATCACTACCGATTAGTGTATATGCAAAAGCGGCACCCACAGTATGTGAAGAAGCGGAGGCAGCAATTGCTTTCTATGTGGTTAATCTAGGTTTTCTTTGTGGTCGGCAAAACATGCGAGGCGATGAATTTCTAAAGATTCCGTAACGTGTTTTTGCCTCTCATATATATAGAACCCCTCTTTGCTAAGTACGCTCGTGATGAGGGCGAAGTGTAGCATGTTACACACGTCAAAAAGTTGAATGTGTCACCAATATTTTAAACGTCGACACAACAGTCCTGCTGTCATGCTTTTTCATTTTATTTTCCAGGAAAAGACACACATCGGTTATATTATTTACAAAAAAACATAATGTATACATCAGGAAGTATAGGCCTATAATAAATGATAACGAAAAAAAAAAAAATAATTCAAAAAACAGAGCCTACGAAATATTATAGGCATGCCTAAGTTTTGTGGAGTGCTATAATATCCACCAGACACTATTGTAATCATTGTATAGGGATTCATTGTTGTAACGGTATCACTTTTTTCTGGCTTGCTTAGCTATCCGCAGTAGTAGACATATCACCTTGGTATGTACATGTAGATACAGGTTAGTAATGACACTTTGGTCATTTTGAGATACTGGCCTTAAAAGTCAGAAAAAAAAACAGCCCCCCCCCCCCCCCCCCAATAACAAACGTTGGATGTCATCAAAGACCGCAGAAAAGTTAACAAGTATCACTTCCCCAACGTCTTATTAATGATTCTGAATCGCTCAATAACCGAATAGTAAACCACCAAATTTCATGTCAGATATAATGTAACAAAGCATTAGTGAATATCCATTCATATCATTTCATTAGGCATTACTTATTCCGAATAATATGGTATTTATATTATAACCATGTAGTTAATCATCACTCAACGCGACCAGGCTACTGCAGTGTGTGTATCTTCATGATGTATAGGGGCCTATGTAAGACGGAATGACTAATGATCGATAAGACACGTGATTGAGAACAATTTTACCGGATGTAGGAATGGGGAGTTATTGCAGGATTGGTTCCTTCTCCCTCGACAGTTCACAGTTCTTTAACAGTTTTTATTTTTGTTTTGTCCCTTGTTTATTTGCTTTTACCTTAAAAGTCAAAACATGACGGTTGGTAATTTTTATCACATTGGTCATTCCATTTGCACTTTTTTAAATTGATACTGAAGACCCAAGCTTAAGATCTTTCTAATTTTCGCGTTATGTTTATGTGCAAATCAGGATACGTGATATGTATGACTCTCAGTTTTCTTATAACAGTTAATGGAAATAAAGAATTTAATGATGAAACAGAGGTTTATGACACCGCATTGAAATAGCCACTGCGGTCGTGTTAGTATTTTATTTTAAAATAAAGCATTTTCATTAATGATCGTATATATCTGTATTAGGAAATGCCGTAATCACACTCCAAAAATGTTGAGTAAAAAAATGTCACAGCTTTTATTGTTGAGTAAAATCTTAGTCAAAGTTGAGTAAACCTTACACAAAGCTGGGTATATTTTACCCAATAATGACTAAGCTTTAGTCAACAATGAGTAAGGTTTACTCAACTTTGACTAAGATTTTACTCAACATTAAGAGCTGTGACATTTTTACTCAACATAAGTAAAATATTTTTTACAGTGCATACATTTGTCATCACTGCGTGTAGTGAGGAGCTCTGGTTCAAGATCACATTTTAACCATCACCCATATTGCTCCAGAATGCCTCCGGGGAATCCCGAAAACACCAATGCTATATTTACTCAAATTTATTCCAACAAAATTACATAGGCATATTACTTTCTAAAATTCGTTCACAGCTATTGGAAAACTAAGCAGAGCTGTTGTGAAACGTATTTCGTGCATGTATGTACTCTTAAAATTCCTAACTCTATTGCAAACAACTCGCCAAATAATAACTTTTGCCTTGGTGACAAACGTGGGAAGACCGTTAGGATATCGGATAATGTATGACTGTATGATGTTGTCTGCCTTCAAGGCAAAATGCCATTTCCAAAACGAGAGTAAGACGCCCTCAAACCATGAGCAAAGGTCGCGCTCTTTATGAGGAAATATTTAACATGAACGTCGTTAAATGATCAACAGTCAGCCATGCTTTTAAAGTGAAGTATAAACCCTATAGGTAAAACTTATTAGGGAATTTAACATTTGGGTGACTTCATCTGTAAACGTTAGAGTATCTTAAACTTTAAAGTTAGTCAATTTGGCATTTTCTTCAATAATCCGTCTTTTTTTATATTAAACAGGCCTGTTGGCCGGACGTCTGTTAAAAAAAATCAGACAACGAAGACAAACTATTGTCGCCTCATTTTTGCTTGTACAGTATACAACAATTAGTGGATGGGCCAGGCATGTTGGTCGGTACCACCTGGGGGCAAAGAGGCATTTATACCAGGGCTACCTCATACTATGACATACACGAAATGTATGATGGCCATTCTGAAGGGGTAGCTTAAGGAAGATAGGGGGTCGCAAAAGATTATACAGGGGTCAAAAATTGAAAAGTGGTCCAATGCTGTTAAATTGCATAAGAAATTGTTGTATGATCACAAGGATTTTTAAAAAAATGTATAGTTGGTGCTATCTCTGACTTACCCTTATGGAGTTATAAGCTGAAAACCGTTATTATAGGTCAAAGGTTAAATTTAGCTTCTACAGGGATCAAATATTAAAAACGCTTCAATTTTCAGTGGAAATCGTCTCATATTATTTGTAATGTAATCACAAGTAAAATAAGGTATAGTTTGGACAATGTACAATGTATACACACACAAGACAAAAAGTATTGCAACATGAAGAAAAAGATTTCATAATCACAAAATGAGTTCAAATTGTACCATCGGTTTTTAACGACATGCCAACGTTGTGTTTTTCAAACAGATGTTATTCCCCAGAATCCCAAAGAATGAGGAACATTTATTTGATTGCCATGTTCCTTAAAGCGGCACTGGCACATTTTCACAAAATATGAAATTTCTTCAATTTGCTCTCAAATGATAGTCTAGGCCATTGGAAGAACAAAGATATATAAAAATGACATACCCCAAAACAGATAGGGACGTTGATATGAAAAAAAAAAAAAAAAAAAAATTTCCATAACTTTAATCAACAAATGTGTATATTACATGAATATTTTTGACTCGTACTCACTGATATTAAAACCACAAAGGTTATAGACCGATCAAACAGTGTGCATAGCGTGGGAAACATGCAAACATGCGTCGTGTTCTTGTGTTAAACGCCATTTTCGTCGTCTGCTGAATTTAGCGTCGCCGGCGACGCTAAATTATAAAATCGGTCTGTTTACCCATAAGGAAGCTGATTTGGTCTTAATCATTTCGGGTGAGGGCTTTTGTATATAAAAACCCTTACAACCATGCAAAAAATATCGATTTTGAAAAATCTTGAGGGCGCACTATTTTTCAAATGTGCCAGTGTCTCTTCAAATATGGCGGATTAAAAGATCGATAACTTGCCAATTGCACCCCAGAAGGAATACAGACATAAGAACCGATGGTACAATTTGAAATCATTTTGTGATTATGAAATATTTTTCTTCATGTTGCAATACTTTTGTCTTGTGTGTGTAGTTTACCAAGTTACACCCAACATTAACCCCCATCCCGTAGGGTAGGGGTAAAGGGGTAGTACTAACAAGGTGCGTAACTTGTTAACTTCACATTGCAGATGGTCCAAACTATTCCTTATTATAACTGTGATAATATTACAAACAATATGAGACGATTTCCACTGAAATTGAAGCGGTTTTTTTTAAATATTTGACCCCTGTAGAAGCTAGTATGGAAAATTTTTTTTTTTTGTTGAGATATAGCTAAAACTGTATTTTTATGTATTGCGATCCTACTCTCTAACTTAAGTAAACGAGTGAAAATTTCGCTCTCATAAAGAGTGAATGAAACGCTTGTAAACCACTCCAACATGAGTGGTTTTTACTTAAAAGAGCAAAATAGCAAATTTCTACTAAAAATGAGTGAAAAGTACTCCAAAAAGAGTGAATTTCCACTCGTTTGAGGAGTTAAACGAAGGACTACTCCTTTTGAGGAGTTAAGCAGAGGACAGCTCTCGGAAAAGGAGTGAAAATCTAAAATTTGTTTTTGAGTGGAAATTCGCTCTTTTAAAGTACAAATCACTCATTTTGGAGTGGTTTACAAGAGTTTCACTCTTTCAGGAGTGCAATTTTTACTCGTTTACATTTAGAGAGAATTTGCATAAATTTACACGAATATGGTAGCGTTAATGAACAATGTTTTCTTCAAGATAGCCCAGTCGTTTTCTATGCATTGTTTCTGATATAGCGGGGTGATTTTAAGGGGTGCACAATACCTACCCACTTTAACTATAATAATATTGTCTCAAGTGACTTGGTGTGGTTCAATTATTCTGTCTAGTCATAATGCGTGCCAAGCTCAAGGCAGTGTTACGTTCCACCACAAGACCAGTTTCATTTACAGTTCACATCAAGTTCGCCACAAAATCCAATGATGTAATGTTGTTATTGACGTGGGCTGTGGTATAAGGGCCCGGCGTAAAAGGCTCCATAAACATAAATAAGATAAATAAACGTAAAGATAATAAACCATGGATTACTGCCGGAATAATTAAATCCATCAAAACTAGGAACAAATTATATAAAATATATATCAAATCTCGTGATGAAAATATTAAAAAGGAATACATTAAATACAGGAATAAACTCACTCATGCAATACGTACTTCGTGTAAATAATACTACGACATTAAATTTAACGCTCATAAAAATAATATCAAACATACTTGGCGGATAGTTAACGACATTTTGGGTAAAACATCAAAGGAAAAACTCCATCATACTTCCTTGACGGTGACACAAAAATTACCAACCCACGTGACATTGCCAGCAAATTCAACAAATTCTTTGCCGAGATAGGCCCCAAACTTGCCAGCAAAATCAACACCACTGCCTGCAGCTTCACTGATTTTCTTCATAATTCGCCTAATAAGTCTATCTTTTTCTAGCCTATCTCGGAAAAAGAAATTTTTGAAATCACCCAAACATTTAAAAATGGCAAAAGTCCCGGTTTTGATGATGTAAATCCCGGTGTTGTCAAGAGTATTGCTCCAAGTATCTCCAAACCTCTTGCTCATATCTTCAACCTTTCGCTGTCTAGTGGTGTCTTTCCCTCCGCCCTCAAGATTGCAAAAGTCATCCCTATCTTCAAGAAGGAAGATCCCCACTCTTTCTCAAACTACCGCCCAATTTCTCTCCTACCATGTTTTTCTAAAGTTCTTGAGCGCCTTATCTACAATAGACTTGACAACTTCTTCTCGGCTAACAACATCCTTCAAGACAATCAATACGGATTCAGGAAAAAACACTCCTCGGATCTAGCTCTTCTTGACATATATCACAAAATCTCTTCTGCTCTCTCCCAAAAGCTTAATTTCTAAACTTCACTTCTATGGTGTACGTGGAATTCCTCTTGAACTACTTTCAAACTATCTTCAAGATGGGAAACAGTTTACTTCCTTTAATCTCCACTCTTCAGACTTCCTCTCAGTTTCATGCGGTGTTCCTCAAGGCTCTATACTTGGTCCACTCCTCTTCCTTATCTATGTGAATGACATCCCCAATGCTTCAAAACACTTTTCTTATGTACTATTTGCCGATGATACTAACATCTTCCTTTCAAATCCGGACATGAATACGCTCATCCAGACTTTTAATCGTGAACTCCATCATGTTTCTATCTGGTTCAAAGCCAACAAACTGTCCCTAAATACAAGCAAAACCAATTATATCCACTTCCACACTGGCAAAAACAGAAACCACAAAAAACACAGGATCAACATCAATATTGACAATATTCCCATTAGTCCCGTTGACCATACGAAATTTTTAGGCGTCACAATCGATTGTAAATTAAGCTGGCATTATCATATCACCAAAATCACAAATCAAATTTCAAAAGGTGTCGGCATTATTAAGAAACTTCAACACACACTCCCCTCCAACATTTTAGTCTCACTGTATAATACACTTATACTCCCTTATATCTCATATTGTAATATTGCATGGGCTGTTACAGACTCTAAACACCAAACCCTATGCCCATGGACCAGTACAGAAACAACTAAGCTCGATAAAATCTTCAGACTGCAAAACAGAGCAATTCGCATTTGCTCTAATTCGCCTCATATTTCCCACTCCAAACCATTATTTCACGATTTAAACACACTGAACATATTGACATAAACAGCCTTTTCATGTACCGTTATTCTCACAATAATCTACCTAATTCTTTCAATGGCTTCTTCACAAAAACAGTGAAGTACACAACTATAATACACGTAATGCACATCATTACCAGACTCCTAAATATACTTCTTTGTTAACCCGTAATTCATTTGTTTATGTAGGCCCAAAAGTTTGGAATAAACTTGACAAATCATTTACAACATGCCAAAACTTTAAGTAGCTTTAAACTTAAATATAAGAAACAACTAATTATTAATTATAATCACGAATATGGTTTCTTAGGTACTTTTTTTTTACTTTAACATGTGTTTGGTTTAACGTGCTATTCTTTTTGGATCACACCTTGTTTACCCTTAGTCTGTCCTTGTTTTGTATTGTTGTGTCCTGGTCGATGTCTGTCCTTGTCCCTATATTGACCATGATTTCAAATGTTGTTCTTTATAAGTAGAGGTAGGATCAAACACTAAAGCCCCCGGGGTTTATTTTGATCTTTCCTCGTTCAGACTTGCCCTTATGATACTCCTACATTGTTCCTTTATTCCATTTTTGTGTATAGACTATTGATTATACTATTGTCAAGCTTTACTTATATTATCAATATTATATCATTGATCGTGAGTTATTTGATTACAAACTTCTATGTCATATTATCTATTGCTTTGTATCATATCTGACACAAATAATGTATATTATCAACCTTATGACAATGAACATGAATTGTTATTTCTTGTCTAAAATACCTGGTTATTGTATCATCTATGCTTGTATTTGTATCATATGAAACATGTTCTGAATGAAAATAAAGTGAAGTGAATCTGAATCTGACATTGGTACGAAGGCGCTAAACATTGTTTAACAATATTTTTCTACTACATTCACAACCGGGAATCTTGTTTGGTATCAGCTACATATGACCTTTCTTCAAATGAAGTGCAAACATATCAAGCTTTAACAATGTGACGTCATAGTGACGTCATAATTGAGAGTTGTTATGACTGCAAAAATAGATGTCGTATCTGAAAATAATCTCCAAAATCAAGGGTTTTCCGCGCGCCATTCAGTATAAGTACCATTTTTGGCATTTTACACAGGAAAGTATAGGCAGGTGGCAACCACCCCTACCTTCCGACTTTTGACGGGACACCCTGACCGCCCTGAAGGTGTTACCTCCAAATTTTATTTCGCTTAAATGACGGTAAAGGGTGAACTTACAATCACATAAAAACCTTAGATCATATTATTGAGTTTTTTGCGAAAGCTGAAAAGTGAAAACGAAACACTTCACGGATGGAAACGTCATTTATTATAAATGAAATAATTTTACAAGATTTTAAAAGTACCGTACAAAAGATCTTTCTACTCCCGTTTGTGAACAAGGGGGATTTCATGGACCCCAATAGACCTGTTTCAGGTAAATTGATTTTCACCAAACATACGCAATTAAAAACAATATCAGTGCTCCATAGAAAAAAGTCAAAATAATTGACATTTGCAAGAGTAGCTTAAAGGTGAAGTAAATGTCTGTAGAATTCTTGTAAGTTATTTTTGGCAACTGAAAAATTGACAGAAAAGGAAGAAAACAGCACAGATATTGCTCACCATTTTATTACGTTTTGCAGAAAGTGTAAGGACAGTCTAGTAATGACTAAATATCTGATTTGTCCTTATTAGGTTGCTTTTGGTTATATACTTGTGGTGTATGTTATGATTACTATTAATCTCTGACAATATTTTGAATGCTTTAAATCAATTTTCCTAAAGATCACAATTGAAACTTTCAAAGAAGTTGCAATTTTTGCTATAATTCTAGTATAGATTTTAAGGAAAGGGCATATGAACAGCGCCATCACTATTTTGAGCCGATTTGTACGAGTCATAGGCGCTTTCGACCAGGACCGGAATTTGAGGGCCTAGTTTCTATGCAGAATCGAATTTCAAAATGTTGTGATAATCTAAGCGATGATCAAGCAATAGTCTTTCACTTTTACTATAATATATCACACTCACTGGAAACCGGTCCCCAAAGGACTGCAAAATATCTCACACAGGTTTTGTTATTTTAACGGAACAAACCTACTATTCCCTTAAACGTATAGTGTTGTGCACCCTTTAATATTGCACTTTATTCTTAAAGACAGCCCGTTATCCTGAGACACTTTAAGACAGTTGTCTGAAAAACTGGTTCATTTTGACAATAACAAGCAAAAAAAAAATTAAAAATAAAGAATAATAAAAAAAAAAAAAACTCTGGAATAAAGCGTAATCCAGCATTGCACTTTATTCCGTGAAAGACAGCCCCTCACCCAAAGAGAGTTTAAGACAGTTGTCTAAAAACTGGTTCGTTTTAACACTAACATAAAAATTGGCTCTTACAGCTCCATTATTATGGATCCCTGTATAATCCATGCGATGTAGACTCGCTCTTCCAAGCCTATCCCTAGGATTGGCAGATTGGCTTTCACATTATCTGACTATAACTCACATCATGACAAAATAGAGCAAGTGCAAACGACTTGCCTGCGTGTTCAGACCATGATGTAATGATATATCAATAAGTTTATTTTAAATGACAAATGTTTTGGGCACCGCAGATATTTACTTTAAAGCAGCAATCACGTAAACCAAAGCAAATCGGATGTACAGTGATGTAGGTGGGTCCCACGATGTCCACTTAAGGAAATCTTTATGTAACGGTCAGGGGGTAGGTAGTGAAGATGGCGTTTTGGTACAGAGACCTTCGCTAATTACTTTCTGAACCGAACTGTCTGCTGACATCTTTGAGGCAAAACAGCTTCAGATTTAGCGCCGTTCTAGTAATGCGGAGGTCGCCGGTTCGAATCCGGCCAAGCGCACATGGGTTTATTGTTTTCAACACTTGTGCGCTAACTATCTCCAGGGAAAGGTTAATAAATTTTCAATTTTAAGTTGTTCAATAACACCCGTTGGTGTGGTCATTTAATAACACCAAAGGGTGCTAACCCTAACATCCCTGCTTTTTCAGTGGTGTATTCCAAGGTGCTTTTAATTATGGTGCTAATGGATTAATTTTATTTTAACTGTGCTTTTTTGCTCTCTGCTCCTCAGCCTACAGGAATAAATTCCGAAGAGATGCTCTGAAGGCGCACAACGAGTATCGCTCAAAACATGGAGTAGGGTCACTCAAACTAGTTGGAAATCTGAATAAATACGCTCAGCAATGGGCGGACAAGTGCGCCAAATCGGGCAAACTTCAACACAGAACGGAACACAAATATGGAGAAAATATACATTATAAAAACTAAAAAATTAAAAAAAAAAAAAATTACCGTAAAAATACTTTTGAAGTAAATTTCATTAAGCAACTTGGGCTGTGCTACTTTAAAAAAAGAGTAAGCCAAGAATAAAGATGGATTATATTAAATGCTGTGAGAAACTTTACTATTAACACTGAAATGAGGAAATGACCGAATGTTTGACTGGAACGGTACAAAAGTCATTGAAATACATAACATTATGAATGCGTTTACGCAAGAATTGTAAATGGCAATTAATTGAACTGTTTTTCGCCATAACCTCAGAACAAATTTAATCAAGTTGTTTAAAATTTTGAACAACCGCTGTTTACCCTGGTCATTGTTTAATCCTGTTTAAAACTTGTTCAAGAAATTAAACAACTTGTTTAAAAGTTTAAGTATTAATTGTTTAAATTTTTAAACAAGTTGTTTAATTGGATTGTTAAAAAAGGTAAACGATGACCAGGATATCGGATAAGCATCAGTTGAAAGATTGCGAGTTGTTTAATTGTTTAAAACTTATACAACCTTGTTTAAGAAAACGTTTTATAACAACAAACTGTGCGATAAATATTAAGCCATCGTAATATTTTCACATAAATCCAAAACCATGGCATTCCACCATCTTAATCTTAATATGTTTATCACATGATATTTTATAAGAAATCTGTGAGTAGAACCATCTGCCAGTACATGAGCCACACACATAGAGATTTCTTGTTATAAATCAAAATTTAAACAACAAATTTTGAAGATCAAACACCCGCTTTAGCGGCTTGTACATGATTTTTTAATCCTATGTGTACAACCTATGAATTAGCCACAATGGAACTTATGTAATAACATAATGTTTAGCCAATCATTAAATAGGCTGAAGAGGGCTAAAGCATAAATACTTGGAAGCTACATTTCAATTGGTTATTGAAACGATTGCATACTGTAATCAGCCAATCAGAAATACTGTATTAAATGCAAATAGTGCTCTCGAGATTCTTCATCATCTTCTTCCTCTTAAATTTATCAAAATGTCGCCATGTTTAATTTGGTAAATTTTGTGGACTATTTCCTCTCTAATTATGCGCACTTGTGAAAGATCACCATTGACTAAATTATAAAAAGAAACATTTCAAAGCATTGTATAGAAGCAATTTCTGTGGAAATGCCAAGATTTCAATTTCAATCCCAATTTTCAATTCAAATCTTAAAATTGAAATTAATCTCAAGATTAACCTTTTTAAGTTTTGATCTGTGGAATATAGAGACAGAGCAGTTGATGACGCAACGCGTAATAATTGACAACACTCAGCTATCCAATCTTAATTACTATGCTGAACTTTTAACGGTATACCAAAACTAAAGAAGCCACAAAACACAATATAAAATAAACAAAGACTGTGTTGATTAAATGTTGGATTGTTTATTTTATCAATTTAAGCTCTGAGATTACATCGAAACTCGAAACTCGCAACGATAAATTCTACTGTCAAATCCGCGTTATAGTTTGAATCATCGTGATAAATACAGCCATATGTAGGCTATCAATCTACTATCACATTATCCTCTCAGTCTAGTAAAGCAACTTCCCATCTGCTACATTACATTCAAGATTATTCAGTAACATCCTACTTCTATTTCATAATTGGCCATCAATAACGGCAAACATTCTTGAAATCCCTGGTATTCCTTCTTATCCAGCGCAGTCAATATTGGTCAAACGCCTGAGTAATTGGCCGATTGACCTCATCACTTACCACAGTAGGCAAAGCGACAATATCCAGAACTCATGCTGTGTATATGTAATATTTGTATGGTTGGCTTTCTTAAACAATATGAATAGAATGGGTCCAGATAAATAGACCCCAAATATTTCCACATCCCAGTCCTCTACTTCGTTTATAGATAGTGGCTATCTACTGAAGATGAATACAAAGTTCATTTTCATTTAATACATTTCCCTCCTAAATTACCTTGTAAGCGCAACGACGCCTTTTTGCAGCTCAAATTTCAAAGTATTTGAAATCAAGTAATCTTGAAGGTAAAATGATATGTGTTAGCATGACAAGGATTTGTCAATAAAAGCGTTGTGATTATTATTTATTTATTTGTTTTCGACAATCTGAGTTTTTTTCACAGATTATGAGATAGATTCATTTCTACAATTTTGAAATGCAAACCAGTTACTTGCAAATTTAAAAACTAGCAGTTAATTGCTGCTTAGTAGATTGCTTTAGTATAATTATACTGTTCGTCCTTCCGTTACTGTTCGTCCTTCCTTGAAAAATAAAAAGTAGCAGTATACAGTATTCGGTAATTCTAGCTGAGATTCAGTGTTTCTAGATGATCTGAGATGCCGAGTGCAAGTTGAGCGGGAATATAACGCTTAAGCATTTGGTCTTGTTTGAAGCAGCCCCCTGAAAACTACTTTGCTGTAGGATTTTTTTACCAAAACTCTGGTCATGGAGGTACATCAACACGACCACATAATCCAGTAAATCCAGTAAATATCTAAAGCACATTTATTAAAAGCGGTAGCCCTACCGAAGTCCGAATTTACGTAAGTCCGAAAAGATTATCCCATGGATTACCGATTTGTTTAGGTGCTTGTAAAACGTATACGTGCGAATTAATAAGTTATTTTAATATTTAGACAAATAAATGACGCTTTTTGATACACTAAATAAATTGACAAATTCAATAACATTTTATTTTTCAGTAAAGAGGAAAACAGACAGACAAAAGCAAAACAAATTTGGAAAGTTTACAAGTTTAAAAATATTACTGTCATAAAGGCCAAAACAAAAGAACACAAGCATTGGTTTGGGGAGAAAGTTTGGATGTTGAAATTTTTTACAATCTCGCAACTGTTTCAAAATTAACATTAAAAGTCAAAAAATACGATAAATTTACAATTCTTATCACTCAGCAAGTGACTGTTCAAAATCGATAGTGTATCCTTCCGTCTTTGTTGTCAACAATTGGTTAAGTAGCGGAGTACGTCTTCGGACTTAAACAAATTCGGACTTCGGTAGGAATGCGTTAAAAAGCATCCTTCTTAATCCCTCTTTTATTGAATGAATACATTTCTTGCTTCGATCGATTTCATCTGATCATCTGATGAACTTTTCCTATCGTTATTTCCTATGTATTAATTAGGTGACAAAGCCGTTAAGGCGTTCTATGATGAGAGTCAGAGATACAACTATAACACTACACAACATATAGGAGGCACAGGTAAGACACAATACTTCATCAAGATCATAAGTTCAAATGAGTGAAGTACTATTTCAATTTTTTCTTTTAAACAGTAACCTCGATGAAATGCTGAGCAATACAATTAACAACTGCAGTAATACGTTTTGCACTGATTCCACAACCTCCTTTGATTGTAAACTATAGTAGATTTCAAATTACTGTCTGTTCATTTAACTTAAATGTCTGGTTTTTATTAATTATTTAAAAAAAAATACGCAAGTTCGAAATACGTCACGAAAGGAAAGTTGTTGGGTATCTTTGGACCTAAGAAGTTTTTTACATGACAAAAGGAATGGGACAATTTAAAACACCTGTCGTCATATGTTATGTTAATTCCTTGGAATTAATATAAATGTTGCAAATCAAACCTGAGCCATTATTCAGAATATAGATTCTGAAAATTTATTCTGACCAAAATGTTATGTTATCAGATGCCATATGCATTGATGTATATGATGAATCAAGTAATGTTTCAACATTCAGATTCCAGTTTGTTTTGCATTTAATTTAAAAGAGGTGACACACTCTTCCGTTAGTTGGGTGATGTGATATGTTATGTTAATTCCTTAATTAATATAAATAACCCGTATTTCAATCTTACAGCTATTTTAACTGAGATTTAGGAGGTATGGCCGAAATCACGCAAACATCAATAAAAGGGTCAATTTCAGTTGTACAGGGGTCAAATTTTAAAGTTGCTCCGATTTGGATAAAAAAACTGGTGCAAATTATGCGGCTGCACCGCATGAAATAAATAGTTTGATATAATAGTTTTGAGTGTCTCAAATGCTTGCTTAAGAAAGTAGGGGAAACAAGATCAAGCCCCATTGAATGCAATGGACGTTGACCTTCTGTACTCCTACATCGGAAACTAAGCATTTAAGACAGTTAAAACTATTCCTTATTTTAATCCTATGAACTCCACCAATAATTTGCACCATTTTTTATCCAAATCGGAGCAACTTTAAAATTTGACCCCTGTACAATTGAAATTGACCCTTAATATTGATTTTTGCTGTTTTAGCCTATAACTCTGAAAGTTTAGGCTGTACATATTACAAACTATACCTTTTCTGAATCCGTATGGTTAGACACATAACGTGGTGTGCTTTTCAACATGATTGGATCAATTTAACGATTTGACCCCTGTACAATCTTTGCCTGGGCCCCCTCTCCTTAATTCGCCATTTGCGGCACTTAAGAATCGCGTTCCAGGGGTTCCTGTCAGGCTGGCAACATATTTAATCACTCAAACCTTTTGTACTTGAGATGTGTTACAAATGTGGGCTAGCTCCCGGGTTAAGAACATTCGTCCCCATAATACGCTCAAGTTTTTCAGTTGACACTCCCTGACTGACTATCGCCGAGTACAGACCAATCATGGAATGTGCTTAGTTTTGTTATGACACCATGGAATATAAACATTTGCAATCCATGTGGTTAGTAATGACGTCAAATTATCTTGGTTATGTAAGTGTAATTTGTTCTGTACTATACCCCTCTGACATATCTTCCAGGCCAACCATGTCTTGTAAAACAAGGTGTACTGTATAATTTATGACTCTGTTCTTTTTCGGTTATATGTATTCCATGCCGTACCATGCCATTTGGTCAATAATTACAATGATTAAATCTGCACTACTTTCTTACAATTGACTGACGAATTTATATTTATTTTCCGTCAGGTTCATTTTACTCAAGCCACCCGTTTGGAAAGAAAGTAAGCGACTTGGCTGGGGTTACTGTTGAAAAAAAAACAACCAGGGGTACGCCGTGTTCAACTACGACCCACCGGGCAACGTAGGCGGCAAATACAAAGATAGTATTGCTCGATAAGAGAATTAATGACTTAAGATTTCTACCACTCTTCACTCTAGAGAGAATAATTCCAATTGAAGAACGATTTGAGGGACCACCTCTTGTGGACAAGATGACAGAAGACTCCATGTAAATGATATTTGAGATGTTCCCATCGTCATCCATACCATGAAAAAAAGCATTGTTGAATAAATATTACGTTACTAATTTAAGGCATATTTCTGTTTCCTAGTTTACCGACGTCAATTTCCCCTTTAGTTTTCCCATTTCCAGCTGCGAAGTTGCAATATTCAAAAAAAAGAAGGTATGGCAATGATCCCAATATGTATGCCTCAACAAAAAGCTTTCCGAGCCTAGCTGTTATTTATTTCGTTGATATAACCATACATTCGAACCTCTTAAAAACGCAATTAGTTAAAAATACTGCATTTAAAAAAAAAAAGAAATACAACAAAAAAAAAGGATCAAGGTAAACAAAACTATAGTGAACTCGAAATTCCTATTTAAGCCTAACTCAAAACTGATGATTTTTATGAATGGTGCATTTCACCTTTTCGATGGCTAACTAAATTTACTGATTTTGCTGTATTCGTTGATTTGCATCCCATTCCTGAGCTAAAAAAAAGGTTGCTGATTTCAATAGTCAGTGTACAAGCGGTAACATAATACACCGACATATGTATAGCTGCCATGCTTATATCCGTGGTATCTCCGACTAGGTTATTATGCCTATAAAGCTTTGTTACAGCTAGCGTAAACATGAAATCTATGTGATACCGAGATTGGATCGACCTGTCACCTTTATGATGTTACTTGTTTAATTCGTGCGTCCTCTGGGTTAACTGCAACACAATTAGTATAGTTCTACCACATATGAGTGGTTATTTATTGTACAACATAAATATTATGTATGATGGACGTTATTTTGAAAATCTGCAATGATGGTTTCACAATTTCGCTCTGAAACAAAAGCTTGAAATACCCGTGTAACCTAAAAACACGAAAAAGTCAAAAGGAAAAAGTGTAAAAAAAAACCAATTAAAAACATTAGAAAAAAATAAAAAACTTTCTATTTTTTATTTTTGTTTCATTACGTTGGGGTTGAGGCGTCAACCCAATTGTAAGGGTTTGTTGATTGTTTGCGTTTATTCTTATGAATAACGGAAACAATCTACATGATTGCTTCGAATGGTCATGTGCAATAGGCATCATGGGGGGGGGGGGGGGGAACTGCCATGCCAAATCGCTGTTTGTTTGTAATGTTTGTTTTGTTTGTTTGTTGCCATATGTAGAATGCTTAACCAATATGTTAAATCACACTGGACGTGAATAAGCCTAAATGCCAATAGATAATTAAAGATAATTCCCTGTACTTTCTGTGGGCACGACAGAACATCCAATGCCGATAGGAATAAGGACACGTCAACTGTTCCAACGAATGGTCATCGGTGATGGGATCAAAAAGAAAAAGTGCTTGCATAAGAGTCATAAGGACTTGGATTACGCTACGCATACTCGGCGAAGTAATCGATTTCTGCACAGATTATATTAAATATTATACCGTTCAATACTCTGGGATATATGTCAAGTGCAAAAGATGCACATTCGTTTGAAATGATAAAGTCACACATTTCTTACCTAAATATCAGTGATCAGTCGATGACATCAGCTGCATTGACTCGAGCAATAATAGCACTGTTGATATCCAGTAAATCGTTCGGTAGCAGAGGATAAAGCCACTTCCAAATTACATTTTATCTGGAAGTACAGAGCCATTGTTATTGCCCATGCAGTTGATATGTCAGGTCTATGACCACCCCGATAGTAAGAATTGACTATTTTTTCATGAAGCAAAGCAACAAGATACTTGTCCTCTTTCACGAAACCTTGGCTTTCTACTGTGCGTTCAATTAACCTGACGTAATTTCATCATTTTCCAAAAGGCACAGATGCAACCAAAAATCATGAAAGAAAGTGTTTGGCAGACTGTGAACTAACACCTTTGTGCAGAACAAAAACTTAACTACTTAACTTACAGTAATTGCCGCGTACCCCATTTCTATTCATTTACCGCGTTATTAGCACAGGTCGCTGGATCCCCCTTTAGGATTCTCTAAAAAGATAGTGGTAAATGAATAGAAATGAGGTCCCGCAATAAGTTATGGATCTTGGTTTGCACAAAGATGTTAGTCACAGCTTACCAAGCAAAATAGCTACCCTGAGTTCTGTTCCATTGAGTTTTCTTTTTCAACCCATGATGGTTGGTAAATTTTCTGCACCCACTTTGTCTGCTCCCAGTTGAAGTACAGCTATCACGTGCACTTTATTCTCGTCAAGACTGCTGAATTCAATGGGAGCAGGCCAATGGAAATGCAGTACTAGTAAAGGTTACAAACCATCAATTGGTGAAATATACAGTCAGAATTATTAACTCACAGTAGAACCTCAAAGATATTTAATCGCGAACGAGGCCCAGGCTCAATCTAAAATGGGCGGTGATAACACCTAAAATCGTTCACTTCATGCGAAGTAATCAATTGAATCTGGCAGGATTTATTATCAAAAACGCCATTATTTGCTTGAGTTCAATGTACCATAGTGTATGTTCCCTTGATCACTGATATTCAGAAAAAGAAATTGGAAGTGACATTATTTTATTACATTTTTAAAAAAATAAATGTGCAACCTTACGATTGACATACCCACAATAAATGGTTAATTATAATATTTATTAGTATTATAGTGGGAAATGGTGTACTCGGCCAAGTACTGTAACCAAATTAACAGTTTGTCTTTGATCCCATGGCCAATATGTTTGCACCGCTGACTTCAGAGAACACGTTTTTAAACATAATGTTTAAGTGACTTTAAATTGTATTTTCGTGTGTAGCTATAGAATTATTTCCAAAAAGTGAATGTAGGCTTGTGATCGTAAAATATATATATCATGTGGCGTAAATTGTGACTCTTTCATGAAAATGGAACAGTCAAAAATTGACCGAATTATATTCACGACATTATGAGATATCATCTGGTATTTTCAGCCACTGATAGTAACAAATCCTGAATCATGATACCTGTCCATTGTTAGAGCGTTTTTGGAAAAAGAATTTCAATTGAAACATTGCAATTGGTTGATCTAATTTATTTAATCACTAGAGCAGTCGCAAGGTAACCGCTACAATCAAGATGTGGATCTTCTCAAATTAATGGCGCAGTATTGACTAAAGTAAAGACCATTTGATAATGTTGTCTTCCTGCTCAATTTGAAAGTCAAAAATATCCATTATATTCATTTTTCCCTGTATTAGTTGTATTAGTTATTTTAATTGAATATTCGATTGTTACCATGTTGCGGTGTGTGTGACATTAACTGTAACTATGCTTCACAAAAGAATAGTCATTTCTAATTAGATTGATTTTATTTTGGAGAACGAAACCAAATCCCAACCATATAGTAATACACAGAAACTTATCTACCGTCTCGTCTCTTCTCTGTCTGTGCTGCCTTTCTCTCGGTCTGTTATGCTCTGTTCTCTCTCTCTATTCTCGCTCTCTCTTAATTGGCACATTTTCCTTAGTAATACTTAAAACCGGCGTTTGTAATAAACCCGGAATCGCCTAAATAGCATTACTTCGCTTATTCTCCCTACTCTCCAATTATGGAATTGCTTCACTCGCGCGAAAACAGGACTCGCTAGGTAAGTAAAATAATCCTCCGGAACTATAAAAAGATCATGCGAGTGCTGAATATGACAGACTGCTGTGCAGATTTCACACATGACGGACTCGTGTGTATTTCTTAATGATAAAAGTGATTTAGTATCTCTACTAAAATCAACACAGATATAGATTAAGATAGGCCAGTGAGCTCAGACCCATTTAATGAGACCGAGAATCTTATTCTTATGACTGATGTCTGATCACTCAGTCTCAGCTCGGTCTTCACCAATTTTCCACTCTGAATAATCTTGTCAAAAATTGTGGCCCTCCTGACGTCAGTTGACCACTCATAAAATCAATGACGGAATAAGTTGTCACGGAATATAAAGCCAGCAGGTAGGCATAAGGGGACTATGATATTGGAATGGTCGTTCCTTTATGGTGGTTAAGTGGCGAACTATGACATCACTGGTGGCGAAACAAGACATCGCCAAGTATGCCTTTGTAAATTGTATGCTGTATGCGTGTAGCTTTTTTCTTGCCTTTTCACCGGAACCTTGACCTCAAGGACGGTATGAACACTTAAGGGGTGGGGTTCTACGTATTTTTGCCCCCAATTTTCGATTGCAATTTTCTGGACACTTACCAATTATGTTACATATGATGTTGGATATCATATTGTAGCCCATGTTTTTGAACAGGTTTTGAAAAAGGTATTATTTGTTTGTTGACATTGGTAACTGAAAAGGGCCTATGATAAAATGGGGCTTTTTGAAACATGAACAAAGTAACTGGATTACAGATAACCTTCACTTACACCCTACTTGGGTAGAAGGTGATGGGTACAATGACGCAGAAAAACCATGCAGCCCGGATTTTTGATAGGGTTGCCATGGCAACCAGGAGCTGAACAATTAGGGAAACTTTATGCCATAATCAAAATTGAAGCCCTAAATAAAAAATCCGGACTCGACGGGTTCACAGCCCCTTTGGATGCCTTAATATCTGGCCAAATTTATGTTGATACGACCTTTTGTTTTGTGAGTTACGTTCGTCCCCGTTTCATAAAAACCCGCTTTTCACCATTTGAGATATTGAGGAACGTAATCGAAAATATTAAAAGTGGCAAAAAAAATATTAATTTGGCCCACATTTTGGAAACTAATGTCATTAATTTCAAAATTAATTATTACATTTTTAGTGCATTTGGTTTGGCCAAATGCGGAGGGATATATGGGTTATTAAATTATATTTTAAAATAATCGTCTAAATATCACTGGGTGAGTGGATATGATAATAAAGAAATACATAAGATATGCTGTCGAACTGAAAATTTCGAGTTGGTTTGGATGCATAATAAATTTATTTAAAGTTTTAATAAATTAATTTTAAAAAAAACTTGTGTACGATGTGGTCATAATAATAAAAAAATATATTTGCTTAAAAATCACAGGGTGAGCACTTTTGACATACAAATGTATACAAAAATGAATCGTTCCCTATTCTCTTCAAACAAAAAGCCAAATGAAAGCTGAAAGTTTACACTTTCACTTATTTCAAGCTATAATCTCAATTGTGCGTGCTAGTAGACTCATTTCTTCATTGAAAAAACGTAGGACCCCCCCCCTCACCCACCCCCCCACCTATAACAACAAGCTGTCTCGACCCATATCTTCCTCAAAATTGACCGCCTTTACCTCGCGGGAATAGGATCACACCGCCCATTCATCCCGCCTTTCATAAACCTTTCTGTATAGAGACTAACAACGATAATGAATGAGATGACGTCCGGCAGGCTGGGACCGAGATAATGATGAGATTCTGCCACAGAATGTGACGTTAGGAGACTTCGTTGTTTGATGAAATAGTCACGACAAGTTTTTGCTCTGCTTAAAGGGGGGTGGCCCGATGTAAGGATATCAGTTTCCTTCCATCTTGATGATTGGGCCTTCACCAAAAAACCACACCTGTAAAGTCTTGCGCGGATATTTCAATGCGTTTCATGTGAGAGCAGAAAACGTGATTTCGTAGCCCGAGAGAGTACTGTGTAAAAATAATATGGTTCGACCAAATTGGGTACATTTTCGATCATTATTCCAAAACCAAACATCCTTTGGCCATAATATTCACAGGGTAAAATTAGCAAAAAATAGTAGCTTTCTTATGATTACACAAAGGTTGACCACTTCCGTAAATCTGGGCTATGGGGACGGGGCTATTAGCGATTGGGCCATGGGACCTTTAAGTTCACAAAATTCAAACCAGAATTTTTGGACAAACACACCAAAACTTGTTATTTTCACAGATATTTGTTTTTAGCGTAATTGGTAGTTCTACAAGATTGAACTAATATTATGTGAAAATACATTCAACAAAGGGAAAATTAAAGCGCAGTAGGCGATTTAGGCGATTCCGTGTTTTACAAAACGCGCCTTTAAAAACCATGCACGAGTTAATATAAATGTTTACTAATGATAGCCGGTATCAAATTTTATTAGCTCATTCAAGGCGAAAACTGCAAAACTCGCTTTTGGGAGCATATGTATTTTGAGTGAAAAAAAAATCTCAACGCAACCCAATGTGAACAAACAAAATCTCAAACCGACAGTTGCCTTGTTCGATACGTGGGTAAGGTAATTCTCGACCGGTAATGTGGGGTTATCGCGGCCCAGGGATCGAAACCCACAGTTTGAATATGTCTTCTTTCGTTTATGTCAGTTTTCGCCTGAATATTTAATTTTATATATTATATTTAATCTTAAAGTAATATCACTCTGTATACAATGTAGTTACAGACTTTCCAATGTGTTACTTTTATCAACAGCAGTTGAAAAAAAAAGTCTTGCTACGAATAATTTGAGTGTATGATTTTGCTTTTTAAGTTTGTAAAATACAAACAAACAGCAAAAACATCATGGGATGCGCATGACAGAAGGCTGAGCTGGGTATATAAGCCAATTCTGTAATAGATATTTCAGTGCTCTGTAGATATTGTTTTCCCTAAGGTCACCCATTGGCTGGCATCAGGGGGTGTAGCCATTCCAGAGGAAGGGCGAGCACCCCTCGGAAAACCCGAGGGAGGAAAAATCCGGTGCTGCTTCGAGATATGGTATATTTCAAAAAAAACTAATAATTTCGCTATCGAAAAATTAGTAGTAGTATTGCAATGGTACTATTTTTCGATATCGAAAATTTGGTTTGGATTTTGTACATTCTTTCATATTCGGATGATAAAAAGTCATGTATGTAACCTCAAATTTTTAGTTTTCCTGATAAAAAAGACCGGGCACGTAGTGTTATTGGGGTACGGGCTCCTATATATTCTGCTTTGCTTAGATCGGGGGCACACACACCAAATAAAATGGTCTGCCAATGCCAGAAGTGGACATTGTGTTAAGAGTTTTATGAAATAATGGCGTTCGGATGAGAGTAAGAAATTGAAACAGTTATGTGAAACAAAGCATCGAATGCAAAAAATAAACTCTAGAAGCGATTTTGTGGTGACATAAGCTTACCCCCTCCTCCCTTTAACAGCATCAAAAACCGAAAATGACGAAGGTGCGGCGCCCGAATGCAACCGATAGTCCATTTCGCTCCAACTCTCCTTCTCACGGTTGGGGATAAATGTTGGGGATAAGGGTTAGGGTTAGATTAGAATAAGACATCGAGTTGGTGAAAGAGTTAAGGTTAGGATTATTAAGGGTAGGGTTGGGGTAACGCTTAGGGGTTACGATGAGGGGTTAGGGTTAGCACGA